>JAPSGF010000063.1:3155016-3386811 GCA_035772895.1 Perdix hodgsoniae | reverse complement strand
CTGCGAAGACCAACCTGCCTTCAGCACTGCCATCGTCCCAGGACATCCGATGTTCCCCAAACCCCTCATGGGAAGGACACAGCGTTTGACTTCCTGCAAGGGATTCTCTTGTCTGACTTCAGCACCCAAAATGTCCCTAGTCCAGAGAGGGGCACCTTCACAAAGTGCTTCGTCCTGCTTACCTTAGAAACCTTTCCTTGGGGTGATGTGACTCGTCATCTGAACATGTCTATTTCTCTGTAGAGAAAAGCCCCAGCTGCTGTCTGGCACCTAATTTTCAGACAGCTACAGGTAAATGAAGTAAAGCCTTTCTTTCATTTGGGATTAGGAAAAAAAAAAAAAAAACAAAGATCTTTTGCACTGGATTTGTGTGTGTGTTGGTGAAACTGGGTGCGTGAAGAAACTCTTAGGTGTGCTTGCCTGATCTTGAAACAGTGCTTTCTTTTGGTGCTGAAGGTGGTAATTCTGGGCATTTCAGGGCAGGCATTAATCAAAGGGCAGGTTGTGCCACTCTTTGCCACATTGGGTGATCCTGTTTTCCTGGGAAGTGCCACTGGGGCAGGTTCCTGTTTTCTGTGAGGCTGCAGTGCAGAGCCACGCTCTGGGTCTTCCTTTCTGTGCAGAGCTGCATTTGTTATTTCAGGCCGGGCAGCTGCCCCAAATGAACCATTTCCTTCACATCTCCTTTGCCTGTAGCTATCTTGAACTTGTTGACCTATGTGCCTATTAATTATTGATATACTGTTGCATTATTTAGGCTTGTTTCAGCAGACAGATACATTATTACCAGACAGACATTTGCCAGACGGGCTGATAGATAACATCCTAAAATAAGGCTCAAGTTGCATTTGTACAATCAAGGACTGTAACTTCATTACTTTCCCCTCGACCCCTGCCTCTCACTGGCAAATTACTGCTGTGCTACCTTGGAACGTTAATAGAAACTGAAATGCAATAACAATCTCTTCAGGCAACAAATTCAATCTTGACCTTGGCGTAACTGTGGTTCTGGTGCTGGTTAGCCCACAGTGATACAGAGGAAGCCTTTCCTGAAGCCGTTCTTAGGATACTAACAACTGCTGTGTTTGTCTAGCCCTTACCAAAGAAAGGAGAACTGATTTCTGCTTGGTTGCTATGAGCTGTATTGCAACACTCCAGAAACACAGGCATAGCCTGATGTGTATCTCCCGGGGAAACCTGCCTTTGATTTTTTGAAACCTCACTGCAGTCCTGTTGTCTGTGGATCCAAGAAAAAGGCGGATCAAAATGAATTAGCTGTAATTCAAAACATGCGTGCTGAGCGTTTCTGAACCTTTAAAACTATTTGCTCCAACCAAAGCAAGAGTGATACAGTTCTTCACAGCAATCACATCAAGTGCTGGTGCGGTCTGCTGTCGCAAGTGACAAATGGCAGTGCTGAATACGTGACAAGCTCATCCACCTGCTGCTCCTTTTCCTCTTTCTGTGTGCATCATGCTTCATTCTGTCGCAACCAGTTTCTCCTCTGATGTCAGAATCCCACTCAGTGCTCAGAACAGTGTCCACGTGAAAGCAGAACAGACAGAAAAGAGGAAGGAAAGCAGGCAAAGGAGGATGCAGACAAGAAATGCGTCTTAAGTGTTACAGATTGAACGGCTTGTTTATTTTCTGTGGCCTTCCTTCAGAGACACAGTCAATTTGGGGGAAAAATTGTGGAGAGATGTAGCTGCTCTTTTCAGAATCTAGCTCTAGTCCTTATTGTCCTTTGGATACACACTGCTGCAGTTCAGCATGCTGTGTGGTTTTCAAAGCTGTGTGTCCTCCCAGCTCCTTGGATGCCAGTGGTGCAGTCTTCACCCTTTGTGAATCACTTCTGTCTCATTTCTGATTCACTGCTGTAGCAGAGCCGTGTCCGAGTGCCTGGTGAATCTCCCTTGGTCCAGCCCCAAGCACAGCAATGGTTGGTCCCACCACCAAAGCTTCTTTCTTTCTCTCTTACACTCCTTACTATGTAGCCACACAAACATTTTCCCTGGCCTTGGGGATCACCAGCCACACGTGCTACCCTTTCAAAAGGGTACCCTCTCAAGACTGGCCTTAATCCCTTCATTTCCTTCCATCCAGCAAACTCTGTCCCAGAATTCTTGCCTTGTGCAGTGGAATTCATCTCTTAACAGCCAGGCACAGCTGAACAGATAAAGGAAAGACAGACATGTTATTTGGGCATCTGTTCAAAAAGTTGCTTCAGGTTTGTCAACAACAGACAAAACAACAAGTGAGAAAACATGTTGTTGTTGTCGTTTTTCCCCTCACTGTCTGCAGTGTATCTCAAGTCTCGGTCACTCAAAAAATGAGTGATGGCCAGCTCTTTGTTTTCCAATAGTTTCCCATTTGAATGGGTGAATATCAGAGTTTACCAGTCCTCCCTTCTAGTCCTGGAGACGATGGAAGAGTTTATCCTGTCCACGCTGTGGGTTTTATTTCTGTATAGAGATGGGGAAGCAACTAACTCCCACGCTCAAATCAAATTTCAAGTCTGACATCAATAAAAGTATTAAAATCCTTAGCACTGAATTCAGAAACACAATGTAGACTTTCTAGATTATTTCTGGCTGGTTTACTGGAATTAAATTACATAAAAGTCATAGAAAACAGCACATTCTTATGTAAAACTCCACAAAACCAGTGCTATGATTTTAACTGAGTTGAAAAAATACAACATGAAGTGTAATTTTTGTTCAGGGCCATGTGTTAGCTTTTGAAAATGAAAAGGAAATAAATGATCCGAGTCACACAAAGCATATGCCTGCAAAATGATGATAAAACATATACTGTATCTGGACCTCATAAGTGTGGTTATTAATTCTTGCTGCTGTTGTGGCTGGAGGCTTTTGCTGTGTAAAAAAGCCCATATTACAATGCAGAATGATTTTGATTTCTACTGCATCTGGAATAATACAATCTTCTTGCAATAACATGGTGGATTCTGAGCTCTTCAATTGGGGGAATGCTGGAAGCTTGCAGAAATACATTGTTTTGTCCCAGTGACTGTGGTAGATCGGCTATTATCCCACTCAGGACCTTTGGTGTACAAAACCCTAAGCTCTGAGATGGTCCAAAGGAGCGATCAGCTGAACGTAAGCACTCTCATACCAGGAGTGCTGGCACTGAGCCCTGGAATTGTCTTGTTAAAAAGCCATATGAGAAGTAGTGTGTTTTCCTTCTCCTTCTTGTGTGCAGTCTGCATTTTGGAGACAGGGGCTGTGGTGAAGTGTCCTACCATGCCATGAATGCTCTCCTGCTACGTGGAGAGTAGGATGGCACTCGCCTATCTCATCATTTGAAGGGTCATGCTAGGATAAACCAAAAAGTCATGTTCAGAGTTATTACCAAGGTCCCTACAGTAACCAAAGACCTGGCTATTCCCAGATTCATCACCACTTGGTGTCCATCTTCTGCCTGGATGTGTCTCCTACAGCTGGTGCTACAGCCCAGAACCTGGTACCTGAACTTGAAGCTCTGCCACTGCATCTGTGCTGTTCCCAAGGCAGTGCAGTGGTGGTGCATCGCTGTCTTTGGAGGCAAGATATTCAGGGTATGGGCCAAGAGCATAACATTGTGATTGCTTTTTTCTTGTTGAGCATGAGCTCATATTGTAAGTACATATGTTCAGCTGTCAGCTTGGTTCTTGCAACAAAAGGGAAAACAAACTGGTAATAAATAGAGAAGTTGCATAAGCCAATCTTCAAATAATGGCATTGGGTGGAACACGTGAAATAGGAGCTGTTGCTACAAAGCAGATTGCTGCTTCCTATTCTTCCTATGTGCACAAAACAAATTACAGCTGTTTAAAGTGGTGCAGCAACCAAGGAAAATACTGAAATCCTAAAGATGCCTCTCCATCTGCCCAGCTATTCTTGTTGCAGGATTTTACACTGAGAAATGAAGAAGAACTGAGCTCCAAGCCTCGTTCTCTTCCAGTGCAAATGAAGTGGTTACGTTCCAGTGTATGAGCAACAGCATTGCAACCTCATGTATTTCTTGATGTGACGGCTGCTGGTGTTGCAGAAGGCCTTGAGGTCACAAGTCACAAAGAACTGAGTAAGCAAGCGCTGACTCTTCAGCACTCTTTTGAAGGAGAGGGAGAAAGGATTCCTCAAACACAAAGGCATAGCATTACAGAAATATGGAAACAGGGCTTGAAAAAAATGCCACCATTTCAGCTTTTTAAAGGTTTTAGTTTGGATTTAGGTTGTCATGATTCATTTTTGCAGCATTTTCTTGTATCGCATGATGTATTTTTAGTGAAGGCAAGTTAACGTGACCAGCAGGTGCATATTTATCTATCAACACACTAGCATTTAAATCAGTGAGTAGTTAAAATGATTAATACCATCCCAGATTTCTTTAAGCATCATCATTTAATGTTAAGCCACAAATATCTTCTTTCTTAAAAAAGCACGCAACATTTCTTGAGATGTTTGGTTTTGATAACGCAGTGCTATGATATACCTGAGATATGGATGTGCTTAGAGTGGCAGATTGTCCTTGTCCTTTTATGACAGCTTAAATGCTCCCAAGCACGCATTATAAAATGTAGAATTTCAAAGCACTGAATTCCTCAGGATACTGTAGTTCTGTTCAGATCACATCCAGAAATAAAGAGGAAGTACTGAGTTTTGACTTTTTGACTTTGGCACATTTTTTTCTGACTTCTTTATGCACATTTCAACATCACAAAATTCTGGAAAGAATGTGAGAAGAATGGGTTCTTTGGGAGAGTAGTATCCAAAGTATTGATCACCACAGCATGGTTCGTAGCCCACAGCTCCATCTTTGCCGTACTTTTTCCTGAGGACTTCTCTGACATGCGCAGTGGTAGAGATGCTGACATTGTGGTGGTCTCTATCATGACGAATTATTCTGATGCCCAACAGCTCACCCCAGGCTCTCCTCTTTCTGCACGTCCCTTTCCTTGTCACGAGATCACATCTGTCCACAATAGGCGACTGCATGTGAGAGCAGACTTCTTCCTACAGAGCAAAACAAGAGACAGAACCATTAGGCGCTGTGTCTTTTTGAGGCAAAATCAGTTTCAAACCCCAAAGATTTCTCTACCATCATTTTAGGGTATTTCATCCCTAACCTATATTTTTACAGAAGTATCCTGTACTTAATGAAACTGCAGTAGTCATCCTTAGGACTTCCTTCCTTCACAGATTACAGTTATTTTTTGGTTGTGAATTAATTTACATTATTAAATAGACCAAATAATGTTCCTGATGGAAATGTGACCGACACATTTATTGCTTGCTTGAATCTAGACATGAACATGACCTTTGAACTTTTTGAGAAAGAATCTCATTTTTAACATGCATTTTTCACCAGAACATCAAAAGCTTAGGAATTGTTTTATCCACAATTGTTTGCTTAATCATCATCATCATCTTTTTCCAATGAAATGTTAATGTTTTATGAGGAAGGGAGGAATTATTTTCTGGGCATCTCTGTCCTGAAGAAAAGCCATATGACATGGATATAATCAAGGTTTTACAACTACTTAAGTGGATCAGTCATTTACACTCCCTGGAAGTGGGGAGTGGTGCATAAACACCATCATCACAGGTACTTGATTGAACCTCAAAAAGAATTCTATTGTGCTTTTTGCATTAATTATGCTTAAAAATATCCCTCTAGTGATACTGGAGCTAATTTTTAACTGATACACTTAAATCAATTCCTTCAGGACAGACATTTGTTCATTATGAACTCATTTTTACGCGTGGCCACTCTCAAAGAAAGCAAGCTAATATTGTTCCGTCAGCAGTCAGGTGCATTACAGAAGCAATTGCTATTCCTCTCCTTCTGATGTGTTTTGTTAGTGCTCATTTCTTCTGGCATGCTTTTAGCTCCTGGTAATTCAGATGTGTCAGCTACTATAGCAGTAAGGAAACACCGATGATGGATTTATAACATCCAGGCTTCAACTTAGTGACCTGAAAAAAGGCTAAGTATTAAGTATTTGCTTCTGAAGCAAAATTGGCTTTAACCATACAAAAAAAAAAAATAAAAGAATGGCAGTTTCTTAATTTCCTCTCTCTATATTTTAACGAAACATTTTATCTTGCTTATAAATCATGTCTTTTGTCTTTTGCCAGGTGAAGTTTTCTCAATGAGATCTATCTGGGGTAGTTACTGAGTTGAGGGGGGGGAATCAGCTTAGTCTCTGTAAAGGTGTCTTGTAATGTGTCCATTAAACTGTACTCTAGAATGGTTGTGACATGTCTCACTGTCTATATTAAGGAGGAGTTTGTCCAGACAGGCAACGTGGAGCTGTCCAAAGAGGGGCACTCTGCAGGTTGCCTCTGGGAGCCAATGAAGCTCTCTGGTGATGCTGATGGTTCTGTATCAGTTTTAGAACAGCTGCTGTCTGCAATCAGGTCTCCCTGTGCTAACCTCTGAAGAGCTGCGATGGAGATAACAGCCTCAGTGCCAAGTATTAACACACCAGACAGAGGTAGATTAGAAGACTGAAAGGATTAGTTAAAAAGTGCAGCCTGTGCAGGCAGAGCTCTATTCCAGCAGTGAGATCAGATGTCAGGACTTCAGTGCTGCTGTCCTCACTCAACCAGAAATCCTTTTGTACTTCTGGGTAAACTGCTCTAGCTTAAAACAGTGATAGGTTATTAAATACTGAATTGGATGTGTCTATTTTAGATGTTTCTATCTAAGTTATTTCATTGGAGGAGGAGCTCCCTGGGACAGTGTCAGCTCTGTGCCACTCATGCTGGATTTGCTAAAAGCTTTGCTGTGTCCCCTGAGAAAAAGAGAAATCTGCCCACCACTGTCCCACTGGATGAAGTCAGGAGATCTCAATTCACTTTTCAGCCTGACAGCAGATCCTCCCGTGACCTTGGATAAGCTGTTGACCTCCTTTCTTTCTCAACTTACCATCTGCAAAATGGGAATGACCGTATTTCCCTCACTGATGAGTCACAGTCCTGTGCTCAGGTATTATCCTAAACTGTAAGACAGTAAGACAGATCTGTGATTTATTCTTGGGCTGCCTCAAGTAAACAGTCTCCCAAGTCTAAGTTAAACGTGTTGTCTCTACCACAGTCCTATTTTGAGGACTATCTGGATTAGGGAGGACAAGTAAAAGGGATTTTTTAAAATGATGTCTATGCTGCAAGTCAGATTAAGTGCTTTGAAGTTGCATAAGATCATCCTCTGCTGATGCTGGACAAAGAGTCAGATTATTTGGCTTTGAAGAACATCAGAAAGTGGCTTCTTCCCCTCCCTTCTCTGTTAACCACTATAATATTTCTTATTTCCCATGGGGAGAATTGAACTTCTAATACAGGCTAGCCCTGGAGCACCTTGAAGTGCATCTCTAATAGGGCCACAGGGAATTTCTACTATATAGTGCATAACCAGAAATGCTTCCTTTATGGATAGATTCCTAGGCTGAGGGCAGAAAGCTGTGGTTTTCCTTCTGCTTCAGGAGACTGCTAACCTTCTTCTGCAAAATACTTGGTTCTTGTCACCACTGCTGCTGTAATGGTGAATGGGAAGTATAAGTTGTTGACCACTGAGCAGGTAGAAACCAGGCAGAAGGACAGCAAGACGCCCTTATGCTCCGCTTTCCTTGAATATTAACTTTTAACCTTAAAATGCATTCTGTCTTTGGCCTCCGGGTTGCATGAGAGATGCAAAGCCCTGCACCTTGGCCCGAGGACATAGCAGAGCACCGGCAAGGCTGTTGCAGCCTTTGGGGAGCAGACAGAAATGAAATCCACTTGTGTCTCCTCCTCCACACTCCTGTCCGCATGGACCAAGCCCTCCAGCTCCTTCAGGGGGCCCCTGACATTCCTTTATATGTGAGGAGCTGTGCCAGCAGCTTTACCTGTTTGCTTGTTTACAGCTCCCTGCTCAGACCTGATGTCTGCTCTCTCCTTTCAGCTCATCAGCAGACAGAGGCCTCAGGGTTTTGGTTGGGTGCCATCAGACTCCTGCCTGCTTCGGCTGTGGTGTTCTTCCCCAGACAATGACTTCAGTAGCCTCCAGGCATCCCAGATCCTCCTAACAAACATCTCTCCTAACTGCCTTATTAACTGATTACTGTAGTAAGATAATAATTAACACCCTTACTTGTGTCTTAGCTCAGCCAAAAATATTCTCAAGTGGACTAAAAATGCATAAAACGAATAAATGATTTATGTTTACTATTTTAATGGAGCTACTTATTAGCAACACTGCAGTACAGAGCACCATAAAGCAATCCTGATTTTGTTACAGATTTAGAATGCGGTAATGAAATGCTGCAAGGAATGAAATGGGGGAAATGCACACTGAGCCAAATTCCGCTCTCAGTTGTATTTAAAGACCTTGCTGAGCTGAATCCCAGAGAAGATTTGAATGAAAAACCTTGAAATGGAAAGAAATCTCTGTCATCTACTCATTCCAACTTATCAATTCAGAACCTGTCCCAGCCAAGACAGGGGTGCCTATCCTGTAAGTAAACACACAGAGAAGGCAAGTGCAGGATGTGTGTATCTGCAGCAGATCAGAAGGGCTGTGCTTACACACGCTCTGTGCACTGCTGACTGTACAAGGCATGAGGCAGTGGGTAATTTGGCCTCAGTGGAGGATGAGGGAAGATGTGCTGAGCTTTTCCACTTGTGTTTTCCTGGGTGCTCCTTTACAAGCCGGGCAGGGCCACCAAACCTAAAAATGAGAAGCACTTCTGTATGAAATTCACTCTTCCAATTGTCAGGAGAAGTCTCGAAATAAAAACTCTTAACTCTCCTCTGCCTTGCCTGATGTAATGACTCAGGGCTCCAAACTCCAAAGCTTTGACCAAGGTCTAAGCATAATGCCACTTTCTGGGCTTAATTCCCAAGGCTGTGTTTTGGGGACTGTTCACCTTTTGGCAGAGGGATGAGCAAAATGTCTGGGCAGACTTCTTCCATCTCAGGCTCACTTTCTGATTCTTTGTATGAGTTTCTGCCCACATTAAAACAAATCAGTGCCGACCACGTACTGCTGGATGTGATGGCAGGTGGGGTGATGTGCCAACTCTCAGGGCAGATATCCGTGTAGGCATGTGTCCAGCTTGAGCTTTTATCCTGAGATATACATTTAATATTTAGGATATTTCTTTTCACATGCAGACTATCCAGTGAATTCTACTAGTGAAGTTTTGCACATATCTTTACATACCTGTATCAAACCAAATCAAATTACTCCCTAGGAGTACTAGGGAATTTTCCAAACTACCTTTTCTTTTCGTTAGTGTAGGAATGAACACTTCCTGTGGGTAGCAGCATTTCTTAGGCAGTCCTATCAGTCAGTCACATACAAGCTGAGGGCTCCAAAGCTGCACTTGTCATGAAGAAATACAGTATTTAAAGATAACTACCATTCCAACCCCTCTGATGTGTCTTAAAATGAAGTATGGCTCTATTTTTTTTTTTAAATTTCCAGATGTAAAAAAGACTCTGCTCCAGGGCAGAGACGGTCTAAAAGCTTGTGCTAATAAATCTATGCAAGTTTAGTAGTGCTTAATACATATTCTGCTTCAAGTGCTTTTTAAATGTATTATCACCTTTAAGTAAATACAGTGGAAGACTGCCAAATGCCTGGATGCTCTTCTTGGTAAATTTATGCATTTCTATCATTAACGCAATGAAATGTTTAAACTTTCATTGAATTTTGCTAACTGATTTGCAGTTTGAATGGTAGTAATTTTATGCATCTATCAATTACCATTTAAATAGCTGCTATAATATTTCTGGTTAGGCAGGCAAAGCACACTCGCCAAGATACTCCTCATCTAAATTAGATTTGGTATGAGGTATTCTAGCAATCACAAAACAGAGGACACATCCAAGGAATGAAGAGTTCAGAGCTGCTCATTCCTGCTATGAAGCAATGTTGAGCCTAGCAAAAATACGTTTGGGGGGTGGTCTCAGATTCTGGGCCTAACGGAGAAGTCCTTTTGTACTGCACACAGTTTGTGATGCAAGAGGGTCGCGATGCTGCCGTGTCCATTCTTATTTATCAGTACCTTATGCCTTACTGTTGTTACCAGCCTTCCTCTAGTCAGGCAGATGTGCAGGATTCATGTGGGTTATGATTACGTAGCTGAGAGGTTTACCTACAAGATGACAGGGGGTATAAGGACCAGTAGCTTGAACACTATTGTCAGCTCCAATAGATGTCAATACACAGCAGCAAACTGTGTTGACGGCTGATTGAAAATCAAGTCCTACCTGTTTAGGAGCCAACTTCAAGGTAGACATTATAGAAAATTGATTTTAAAAGAGCTGTACATTGTCTTTGTAACTTTATGCTAATTTTACAAAAGGCTTCTGGCAAAATATTAAAATATATGTTGTGAACAGTCTCTCATTTATAAGCGAGCTGATCCACCTTCCTGCCTGATAATTTTTCTTGAGTTTTGAATAAAAAGAAAGACATGCAGTGACCCTGTGTATTTTTCTGCCTGTTTTCCTCAAGGAGAAGTTCACAAGCAAACAAAGAATGGATCAAGTGCCTCATTTGATGATACAGAGAAGCATTTTTCCATTCCTACTCAGGTTTAGTTTTAAAGTGCCTAATAAGAAGGCGGTGATTGCTTCATTAGCATGCTCTGAACTGAGTGCATAACATAGTTATATATTTCAGTTCTAATTAGGACATTTAATTGGTTTGTTTTAAGTAAATTAACAGGCATCAGGGAAAAAAAGATTTATGACAGATTTTGAAATATTTTCCACATAGCCAGCTGGGTTCAACTGAACAGAAATATCTGTCTAATTTCTGGATAATGTTATGAAGATCAAAAACGTTATTATTGGGAAACTGTTACGAAATAATCTCGCATTTCATCAGCTCTGTCCATTATGGGACAGAAATTTACCAGCTGATTTTCATAGATTTCTCATGACATGGGTATGGATGCCTCTGGGGAGAGAGAAAGTGTGGGATAGGAATAACTCAGAGATGTTGCCATAAGAAAGAAAGTTAAGGCGCAGATTTACTTTCATCAGATTGATCAATCTGTAACTCGGTTACCCACGTAGGCAAATACAAACAGTATTTAGAAACCATCTTCTTCCTCCTTTTTTGTCCCTGTCTTCCTTCAGATTATTTCTGCAGTTTTGTAACCTGTCTCTTTACTTCTTTCTGACTTGGATTTGTGCTAATGATATGGCATTTCACTTCTAGTTTTTAGCATGGAAGCAGAAATGCTGATACAGCAGGACAGAAGTCCCATAGCAGTGTAGCTGCTGGAGAGTCAGTGGTGGTGTTACAATCCATCTTCCATCATTTTTTTTATCAAGCCTTTTGCCTTGGAGAAGAGGGGATACATCCAAAGGAGAGCTTAGAAGGTCTGTAAGTTGAATTCCACATGCAGTGTTTGCATCCAGTTAGGTGCTTTAGCTACCTGGGCAGCGTGAGACCATAAGACCTGCATGGGCTGCCAAAACCAGCAGCTTGGCCCTAGGGTGGACAAGGCTGCATTCTCTGTCCCAGAAAACTATGTACATCACTGAGTTTCTTTGTGGAATGTACAGTTTGTCTCGTCAGTTCTGTTTGCATGGATCATACAATACTTTCCCTCACTGATGTCAGTACACTCCTGTTGCAAAGAGGGAGAAGAGCTTCAGAATCAGACCCATGCAAATGGTCCAGAGAACAAATGCTGCAAATAAGTGTGCAGACAAGACATGCCTTGGAGGCAGTGGTGGTTTGCTGCTCATGCATATCTATAGTAGCTGACTGTAAGGAGTAGTTTAGAAACCTCTGGTGCGAGAATGAAGTGGAGCTGCTGAAAGTGCTGTGGTTCCTAAATTTATTCTGCTCTTACATTTACAAGAATACATGGAAATGAGTGTGTAGCTAAATACACAAGGAATGCACAGAAAGAAAACCTGAAGGAAAAGCAGTAGCTGGGCAGCCTTCTGGTAAAACCCACTCTAGTTTTTAGGAACAGCTCATAATCCACTGTTTACAAACAGCAGTAACACAAACGTACAGCAGAAATGACTCATAGTGAGACAAAACCAGAAAAATGAAAGCAAAGTCCCCAAATTGCCACTGCATTCTGACACAGGGCACTAAATATAGGCAAATTCAGAATGAAAGCAGAGCACAGTGCACAGCTCCCCTCCGCCAGTGCGTGGGGCAGGGCCTGGGGCTGAGCTGCACTGAGTGTGTGGGGGGCAGATTTTTCTCTGAAATGTTTTCCTCTGAAATATGGTTTCATTTGAACTAAAAATTTCCTGAGGAACTTGTCAGAAGCAATTAAATTTCGTTCAGATACCTTCAGGCAAAGAGATCTTCCGATAACGTCAATCAGTTCATGTCAATATTTTCGTTCATATTTGCATCTTTCTTGGTTCCTTCAAGGAGTGTTAAGAATTAAGTTTGGAAATCAGGGTGAGATGAACCCTTCTGAGCCAACAGAAATAATTCAGTTGACACATATTGCCTGTCTATTGTTAATGTCTTTGTGTGGGAAAAACAAAACAAAGCAAAGCAAAAAGTCTTGCAATCCTGATAGTACAAACTCAAATCCTATGGAAGAATATTAGTTTTAATAGAAAATCTTGAAATGCATGCTTTGTTTTCTAGAAACGATTTTGTGCTAATGGCTAATTAGCATGGAGAGTGTTGGCTGGATCATTATGGTTCTGTATAGGAATGTAAACAAGTTTTGAAACAACAGCTTCTTGTGAAACAGGAATCCGAGGTTATTCCTACAGAAAAGAGGGAGTGGAGTTCCTAAATATCTTTTATAATACAACTCCATCGCCTGAACGCCATAGTCAAACCATATGAAAGGCATGGGAGCTTTGCAGAGAAAACTTGTACACGTGCTGTTGATTTGCACATGGGTTGTGAGGCTTTATTTTGCTTTGCTGTGAAGCGACAGCTCGACATTTAGAACTTGGCAAGCTGGGGAGGGAGCAAGGGTGTGCCCTTGGCTGGGCAGGGCCAGCAGCTGCATGGCTGGGATGCAGGACTGGGAAAATGAGGAGACAGGAACTCCTGTTGCTTCTCGCTCTCTCCCATCCCACCAGGATACACTGTTGGCTGTCTCGCGCTTGCTGCTATGAATCCAATTGCCATTCAGGTCTGTAAGGTCAGTTCTGTTGGTTTGATTACTAAGATATTGTATGCTTCTGCAGAAAAAAATACAGCAAACCTGGGAAGGACTTACATGTTCAGATCAGCAACATCATCATCAAGCATCAAGCAACAACATCAAGCATCAAGATCATTTCTGGCGAGGAAAGTATTGGTGCATTTTACTATTCTTTTATCAATCAGTTGCCAAAATTCATAGTTTCTAAAATATTGAAGACATTGAGTATCTCTAGTGTAACACTGTTGTAAAGACTCTGAAAGGAAGCATATGTAGTTAGCTGCTTGTTTCTTTGCACTCTAGGAAATCCAAACTTTGTGCTTTGGTGCCACAGTGCAGCAGGAAGTGAAGAGGTTTAGAAATGGAAAGTGAAAGCACCTCTGCCCAGTTTGCCTCCCCTTTGGGCAAGAGGGAATACAAATGCAAACTTCAAAAGCACAAACAGCGATCAGATCTCCCCTTTCCACTGGTAATGAGTGCAGATTCCACAGCTGGAGAGTAAAATTAAAGATAGTCCTGTGTGCCCTTTTGAGCATCTGGAGTTTTACTCTTTTCTGTTTTTATTGTAGGAAACCAATGATCTGTTTATTGTAAGGCAGAAACACTTTCAAATGGAAAAGGTTAAATCTCATATGAATAACCTGCATATGAATAGCATGATATTGAGCTTTCCCTGCACGCCATTACCAAAAGTTTCTGAAATCTAAAGAGGAGTTGGTAGGAGAGTAACAGCATCAGTAGTAAATTATTTTAGGCTCTGAGCAATAAATGCACATGTGAACAGTGTCAGAAAAGCCTGTGAACCCGGCTGAAGTGAGTTTGCCATTATGAAGAAGCTGCAGTCAATTGTAGCTTCAATGGTGGCTCAGCAGTCTGTATCCTGCTGAGGACTTGGTCTCTATACTTCCCTGAGAGCATGAGGATTTGTCCAAACCACAGAAGAAACAATGCAGGCAGCAGAAGCAAAGTGTATGGATACAGTACTGGGGAGCCAGTCTGCACCCTGTGCCATGGCATGGTAGTAGCACTATGAAAAGCTGTCATCAGAGTGGCCCAGAGAGTGTGGAGTGTCCTGCAAAGATGTGGTGTGTTGGCTGATATTGCTGATGCATGGCTGAAGAGGGATGTGATGAGGACACGTGGGAGAAGAGGCAGCAAACTTGGGCTGAAGTCACACTGAGTACCCGCTGCATGAGTATAATGAGAGCCCTTAGTATGTCTGGTTCGAAAGATGAGATCATTTTACCTCTATTAGCTGGTGCAAGAGCAGCGTGTTCTTTAGATGGTGTTATATACGTGAACATTGGATTCCACTGGTCGTGGAAAGCAAACTTTGAGTTGAGTTTTGCAGGCTCTTAATGGCAAGTATGAGTATATTATCACTCCTGCTAGAGAGACATTAAAGATAAATCTATTGCCAAGAAGCTAATTTCTAATCTATCCAACAGGTAGTGCACTAATTGCTGGCTCTTGCAATGTTACCCTTTACTTCTGCCTGCCCTACAGAAACTTTTTATTTGTATCCAGCTCTTGGCTCTGGTGTTTCAGAATGGAAAGGTGCTTGTCCACAAGCAAACCTGGCTGAGGAAACTTGGTTTTTGAGTTCTTTGGATAGAAGCATTTTTCATTTTTCGAAGGAACTCTATGGTGATATTTTCAGAAAGCTTCCAATAGCACCTGGCACGAGGGTAACTGGAAAATGCTTAACATCTTATTAGCTCTGCTTATTTCCAGGGAAATGTTGAGTCTCCCTTTTATTGTAATAAATGTGGCAAAATAAAATGGTCTGCTTTCAAGCTCTTCCTGAATGCCTTAAGTGCTGCTTTGTAAGTTAATCATATCAAATAATAATATCAAATACTTCAAACTGAGGAAAAAAGTATATTTCTGGAGAATAGCAAGATATGACAGAAAAGCACAAATGTTTTCATTGGAAAGAATGTTATTAATAACCCATATTCTTCCAAGAAATGTCACATTTCAATGCCTGCAGTCTTTTTGTTGTCAGAATCGGTGCAGTAGTCGGCGTGGGTTAAGCTTCCTAACTAAAGTATAATGTGTAATTAAGCTAAGAAATGCAGTCGGAGACTCCGATTTATCTTTAGAGATGGATGGGATCTGTACCAGAGGAAAAAGCACTTTACATAAGGCTGGCTCAAGAAGTATTTTTGCATTTAGCATAAACACTCTCCTGGTTAGTCTTCTGTGTAGCTTCCTAATCTCATTTAATTCAATTTGCTTTCCTCCCCTGGCTAGCTATAGCACCTCTTGCACCAGCTTTAAGGGCCGTAAATCCTGCACTCATACAATCAGCTACTACTTTCCCTGGGGGCTCGAGGGAAAACTCAGATCTTAGAGCATGTGAAATGGGGTGCTTTGACCTGCGCCGAAGAGTTAATCTGATGAAAACTGAAGCACGGCCTCAGCTGAGCTCTGTGCTTAGTTGTGGTGTTGAGCCAGGGAAGGCCCAAGCCAGCGAGCATATTCTGGCATCAGCTCCTGGAGGTTACAAGAACCTTATGTATCACTTTATGTATTTTCTTTTCATGTGTATATAATCAATTCCAGTGGCGAGGCTTGTGTTTTGGTTTATACAGCCAAGCCAGGCAATTGACTTGGCTCCATTTTCAAACCTCTTGGCTTGCTAAATGTCAGAGCCTGAGTAGGGCTTTTCTTTGTACTCCAATCTCATACAATTGGCCTGAGCTCTGTGTGTTCCCTGGGAGCACATGCGCAACTCTGAATACAAATCAAACTTCATTAGAAGCCAAACAGAGAGGTCAGCAAAGCAAACATTTTGGTCTCCCCCAACTACCTTTTCTGCATGCTGGCAGAGCTTTGTGAGGCCCGAGTTTGACAAGTCTTCTAGGTCCCACATGCCAAGAATTGAAGATGAAGTAAAGTATTAATACTAACAGTGTAAATGCATTGGCGGTCTCTGTGAAAGTTTCTCAGTGACTCACTGGAATCTTGCAGTTCTGCATCTGAGGGAAGCTATAAATCCTCTGGAAGAAGGAGGCAGTAGAAAGATTTTTGTGATGGTTTCCTCAGAGTGTTGATTTTCTCAGATCTCCATAAATAAGTGGCAGAGAATACAGACTGCTGCAAACAAAAGTGGACGGCTCACCACGAGATGTTTTAATTTCTGCTAAACCCCAGGGATCTGCAAGGTAGAGAACAAAAGAATGTTAGGAGCACAAATATTAGCTTTAGATAAGTCTTATAGGCTTTAGTTGAAGAGACTAACAGATGCAATTTTGCAATAGTTTTATTGGAGCATGGTCAGAGATGCTATTCCAGTTGTGGCTGATCTGAGTCAAGAAACTGTTACTCTCAAGATGAGCTAGTTGAAAAAAAAACCAACAAAAAACAAGCCCAAACAATAAACCTACTTAAAACTGTTGAAGCTAAGCTGGATCGTTTTGATTGAGCCAGATTTGGGAGTGTCTGCACATGCAGTTATTTGGCTCATTGAGAAGGGTGGTAACCCCTAATGGGGGGCAGTGGATAAATAGCTGTGGGCAGGCTGGAGGTGGTAACCTCTTAACCTGGCTCAGCTGTGGCTGGAACAACACATGGGGCTGTGCCTGAAGTTACACAATGTGGGGGTTTCTTAATAGACCAGTTCTTAGATCGAAGTGCAAGCTGCTGTCCAAGTTCACAATGGGATGTGCTGCATCCCAAAATGTATGCATAAATATACATCCCGCAAACGTGTGTGCTAAGTGAACACTGAGTACTGAGCACCAGAACATAATACTGGCTCCAGTTCCTCCTGTAGCCATCGTGGTTGGAGCACAGTATGTTCCAAACAGCACATTTTGCTGCATGAGTCTCAGCTGTAGATCTCCAGAGCGAGGTTTCTATTAAATGCATCTGTACTTGTGTGTCTTTGGTCTGTATCAGATTCTCCTTAGGTTACTTAAACTGCTTCCAGACCATATTCCAGACCAGACATTCTTAACCCTCTCCTTGCCTTTGATGCATCAATCGGGACATGCTGCAGGCCAATACTGCACCAAGCACTGCTTTGCCTTGCAGGAAGAGATATTAATTAGTTAAGCATGAAGTGCACAAGCTGAAAAGGAGGCTTCTTCACAAGCCCCTCTGAATCCAAGGAGGAATGGAGGGCTGGGCTTTGCTGAAAGGTCAGGGTGAGCTCATGCCGGCAGGAGGACAGCAGTTTGGGCTGGGTGCTGGCTGGGTGGAGGGAGCTGCCTGGAGCATTCCAGGGCTGAACTGGCGAGAGGCTGTGCGGAGGAGTGTGGAGGGAAGAGCCCAACCACACCAAAACCAGAAGGGGGGTGGGAGGGAAGAACTGGATCTGAGGGCTCCAAGCATTGGGTAGGTTCACATTCGATGCAAGGACATGGAAAGCTGTGGCTTACCACTGTTAATACCTTTGTTTCATTTTTCGCTGGAGCATCTAAAAAGCTATGAAAGCAAAATGAAGAGACCAACTGTATGCTTTATCATGAGGTTTGTCCTCAGGCTTTTTGTCCTTTACAAGCTCACTCCCCACTCCACTGCAAGACCACAATGCCTGTGATTACGTGGATCAAGGAAACCGTGTATCAGTCAGCCTTAGGATGTCTTCTGCAGTTCTGTGCCACAGGAAGACTTGCTGCCAGGCCCTGGGCTCACCCCATGAGGAAAGAAGCCCTAAAGCACTGGGATGTTACATTCAGGTACAGCCTCGGGTACCATATCCTGAGCTTTGCGTGTCTCCAAAATCTGCAAGTTTTGGAGTCTGTCCTGTTTTAAAAACATACAGCTCCTCCATGGTGGAGTCTTTTCTTTGTTACATTTTTCCCATACTCCTCTGTTTAGGAAAGAAAGGTCTGTTCTTTAAAAATATACTTGGCAAACTTCAAATTTCTTTGTTTAATGGTGTGAGCCTCCATGGCTCCAGTTACCCTTTTGAAGTGGATGTGTAACACTGCTGGGATAGGTCTCTGGAGACAGGTGAAAAGCTGTACATTTACTTAAGGTTTATGTGGTGAAGTCTATGCCTTTAGGTTAACAGGGTTCAGTCAGATGTTGCTGAAAGCGTTGGATGCCCTGTGGGAGATGTTACTCTTCCCACCCATGAGTGGGCAGCCCACAGCAGCTTGCAGCTCACCCATCTCTGGTGTCAGACCTGGCCCTCAGGATCTAAATGAGATTTGCAGTGATGCTCAGAAAGACTTGCATCCTTCAAACCTGCTGTACTACCAGACTTCCTAGGCACTGGTGCACCAGGCAGGGCCACGTGCCAGAGCCTGCAGGACTGGATGCCTGAGGCCTTGCTTAGGAGCTGCAAAGCCTGTCAGCCCTATTGAGAAAGGATTATTTCCTTAAGTATTCAGTTCTTGAGAAAGCAAGAGAGGAAGCTATCACCCAAGTGGGAACTGATACGGGATGAGTTTGCAGACCCAGAAAGGGAGCAGGGCTTTTCATGCATTGTTTCTGAAGGCTGGCTGTGTATTTAGAGATGTACGGAGATAAGAAACAACATTATGCAAAGCTTGTGTAATTTTCCAAACTGAAAGGCAGCGGTGCAGACTTGATATTTTCCCTTCCTCAAATGAAGAAAGTGATCATCTTTAGTTGTAAAAATACAATTTTATAGGATCAGATAGTCACTGGAATTACTTCAGAAGAGCACAAAGACAAATCCTTTGTGTGGTGGAGAGAACAAACTCTCAAGATAAAGCAGAGTTTCTTTTCTCTGCAGGGTGTCAGACGTGTGTAGCTCTTGGCGTAAGTTTTCTAAGTGACCTTAGCCTAGTGATATAAATTTTAACTGAAGCTTTCAGTGATGCTGAGACCGGATGGGTGAAAACTAAAGAAACACATTTAGCTCTACCCATCTTCTGTCTGTCAGAGCTTTGCTTTCAGTGCATGCGGAGGTCTTAAAGGAGGATCATTTGGCTTAGGGATATCAGACAAGTAAGAATACCTATTATGCCCATCAGTGTGTGGGTCACTGCCCGTGATGCTGGCTTTTGAGGCCTGAGCCTGGCCAGCCAGAAGCATGGGCACCTCACCTGGCTGCCTGTGCTGCTAGGCCCAAAGGCTGTGTGAGCAGCCATCCCATAATCTGGCATTCAGAAACGCCATTTTGCAGACACAGGAGAACCCCTCGTTGTGCTAGTTAGTTAGCTGCTTTCCTGTGAGGAGTTGCTTTCAGTGCAAATGAAAGACTAGAAGTTTTGGGGGAGGTTGTCAAGCATGTGTGGGGCAGTGGTCAATTAATCCACCGCACAGCTCTCTCTTTGCAAGCATTTGCAGGGCATGAGGGTTTCCTATCCGATGTCATGTCTTCAAGAAATGAGTGCCTTTGTGTCATACCTAAAATTTAATGGTGGTTGCAGCTAATTTCACACAGCAAATCAGACTAAATACTTGAGCTGCTTCCACCTCCTGAACTCGACAGAGAATGAAAATAGTTTTTTGGCGAGTAACTTGAGAGTTCCTTGAGAGGGTTAAACGTGTCTCACCGGTGCACTCAGCTTGACAGGCCGATGCACTTTGTCTAGATGATAGATATGAAAAACTAATATCTCAGTTTTCAGAAGGGGTTCTGAAACCTAAAATCGAAACCAGATGTGCAACAAAAAAGAGCAGTGTATATTACAAAGTGTTGTGAAATAGCCCAAGGGAGGCAAGTAAGCAAAAACAGCCCTGTTCCTTAGCAACATGCAAAACAAAACAAGTAACAGCCTGGTTGGCATCTGATGGGACAGGTTTTGGTCTCTGCAGTGGAAAAGAAGACTAGAGAAAGCTCAGAATCATTTGGGAATTTCTGGTGACCCGGAAACACCTTTTGATTCGACAGAATGGTTACCTGGCATCTCTCCTCCCGGAGACCTCCTCCCTGCAAATGTGTAGCAGCAAAGAAACACCAAGGCTCTGTTCTTGGCTTCCCTACCCTGCCACGGCCCAACGTGATGTGTAACACTGATCTTCCTTGTTTCTTTGCTTTCCCTCTTACTGAAGTCAATCACAGCCATGAAAACTGGGTACCAAGGGAACGTAAAAGCTCAAAGTTCAAAATTACTTTGAAGACTTTGCATGATTTAAACTGCTAGCTGAGTTTTGGTTCCTCAGATCTGAAGGTGTGTCTGCACGTGACTTGTGTCTGGAAATGGAAAGAAGTATTCAGTGAGTAAAATTTAAACAAAATTAAAAACATAATTAATTCATTCCATACAAGTATTTAAATCAGGTACTGGAAGTAGTGCTCCACGTCCATTCAATTTTATTTGGGTTCTTAATTAAAGTACTGTCTTCTGCCAATGCCAGAAATAGGAGAGAGCTACAATGTACATTAAAAAGCTGTTCTGCCACAACTTGATCCATGAGGAGCATGGCAAAGTCATGCCTCTAAGTGACACAGCTCTGTGGGCAGACACTGTGATGGGAAAGGGCTTCTACCAGCAAACCAGTCTGGTTGGTGAAAGAGTTCATTCAGCTTGGGGAACTCTGTTTGCTGGAACGAGCCGCATGTCCGCTGTAGCTGTTTGCCAAGGCAGATCTACTGATATTTCTGTCTAAACAAATTCTGAGAAAATCCTTTCTAGAGCAAGCGAGCCATGGGGTGTTCCTGTAACTAGCCTGACTCCAGAACCTACAGCTCGAAGCAAAACCACACAGTTCCATGAGATTTGTAATCAAATTGTGAGAGGCGACAGTTGTGGGGGGGAAGGAGGATGGGTGGATTCTACTTGGCTTTGTTGTTGTAGTGAGGCTGAGGCTGCCAGGCAGCCAGCTTTTCTTTTTCTCTCTCTTTCTGTTTTTAAATAGAAAATATTTCTTTTGGAAAATGCTGTTCTGGCAGAATTCGAATTTTGGGGGAAGTTCATCTTGATGAAGTTTTCAACGGAAACATTGATATTACTTGAGAATGAAATAGCAACTTTCATTTTGACTCCTTGCTTTAGAGTTAAGCATTATTATTTTATTTTTTTTTTTGCCTCCAAAAATGAGAGATTAATAATAGATACGTATGGTTTGACATTATGAGATAGAAATTCTTAATGAAGTAATTTTAGTGCTTTCAGCTAAAAATAACTCGGAGTTTCCATTCTGTGAAACATTTGATATTTTGCTGTTCTTTCTGATTAGCAGAAAAGCAAATATCAGCATCGTAGTCTTCTACAGGATAAAAACTCCTCTGTTCTATTTTTTTACTTTTTGCCTACCTCTACTAAAGCCTTTATGTCACTGGATTTGAAGCGGTACCCTCAAAAGAGAGCATGGCTTTATTACTCTTGGGTGCAAAGCTGGAAGGGAACAAAGCTGTGTTACTGACCTGTGGTTTCTCCTGAGTCTTCCAGCAGTTCTGTAGGATGCAGGGCATCCTCAGCATCCATATCTTGTTGAAAAGGGGCAAACTAAAAAGATGGAAGCAGTAAGAAACGATCTCAATATCTGGTATCTGGAATAGGGCCACTGTCTAATCCAGTCCTGTTTTGTGGGTACCATGGACAACATCAGGGCTCAGCTCCATTTCCGCCTCGGTTCTTCAATCCTTCCTCTGGTGCCTCTAAGCAGGAGAACTGGAGCATCTCCCTGATGAGGAAACTTGTGAGGAACCTGAGGCTGTTCAGACTGGAGAAGAGAAGATTGAAAGAGGATCTGATCGATACATGTGAATATCTAAAGGGCGGAATCAAGACAGAAGTTGCAACTGAACATGAAGAAGAACTTCTTTACTGTGAGGGAGCAAGCTGTGCGTAGAGGCTGTGGAGTCTCCTTCCCTGGAGATATTCAGGACCTGCCTGGATGCTTTCCTGCGTAACCTGCTGCAGGGAACCTGCTTTAGGGTTTCTGGCAGTGGAGTCTCTGGCTCAAGCCCCTTAGTAGCAGGAATCAAAGTTAAGCTTTGGGTAGGAGTGCACTGCTCTTTGCAGATGTACCATGATGTAGAAATCTCTTTTCTTGATGAGGAAATGGACAGTTTTCCAGTATTCCTGAATTCTGGAAAGTTGCAGACAGAGTTATTGCTTCATATCACTTGCATCGAGTAGGTTCACTATTCTTAAACTCCAAAGTAAGGTTAACAGTAGAATTTCAAAATGCAGTCCAGGTCAAACGCGGCCAGCCAGGCAGGTGCAGCTGCTGTTGCTGCATAAACTCCTTTTTTAATTGTGGCCATGTTTACCATTGTCAGTGCCTGAGACTCACAATGTTTAATAAATTAAAATGGTTCTTTTCAAACAGCAGAGGGTTTTACATTCGACTTATGCTGGCCAATGAAGTCCATTAGTGCCTGAATAAGTGGTAATTAGTGGTAAGAGTCACAGCCATTAGAGTATCTTAGCTCCCCCTGTCTAAATCACAATTGGCAGCTGTGGGATTCTCCAGCAGCCCTTGACCAGCAGCACCTCTGGTAGGAGGGAGGAGTCTTTAGAGAGAATTAGGAAACTTCAAGGGAGGGAATAGTTTGGGGGAGATACTGAGTCCAGCAGTCCTAGCATCTTCATATCTCCTGATTTTGATGGTGGGAGAAAAAGTGGTATTCAACTCTTTGGTGTCTGATGCACTGAATTCACTGAGCCCCACTGTGTAAAATCAGCCTGCTCCTGCATGCTGGCTTCTGCATTCCCCCTGGTGAGGTTGTAAATGTCACCAGGTCTCCTTTCCAATTGTAGTTGTGGAAGGTGGTACTTCTGAAATGGTAAGCACAAGTATGGCCTGAACACCCCTACATGACTTGTATAGCTCGTTTTACCTGGTAGAGAAGACATGGGGATGCGTTTATATAAGTGCTATTCTCCCATGAGGCAGTTCTGTCTAAACGGAGCACTAACATGCATGTTTTGTGTGGTGGGAGTCTGCAGTACTTCAACCCTGACAATGCCTGTGTAAATCAGGCAGTGGGATGCTTGAAATTGTTGTGTATTGGTTGTGATCTTGCCCCCTGTGCTTGTGTGTCAAGGATTTCTTAGAATAAGAAGCTTAAATTAACCACATAATGACTAGTTTTCTATTTTGCATTTGAAAGCAGAGTATTTCTGTCCCTAAAATTCGGGTTTCAGGGGGTGGCAATCCTAGTCACTGTATCATGCCAGTAATTGCATTCACTTCATATTGGTGAACTTCAGTATCTTTCTGACTATGGTACTGTCATTCCTATTTCCAAGAATGATGAACACAGAACTGGACCTCATGACTCAACCTCAAATTATTTATCACTTTTAACACCCATAAGTTGGTTTTGGTACTTCTCACTCATACCTGTCCCATCTGTAAGAATGTGCGCAGGCATACAGGAGCAACTTCTAGCCTCTCGCAGCTGTGTTTTGTCAGAGGATGAAAGTGTAGAAGATACAGATCAGATACAGCTTCTGAAAAACAAATTGAAACAAAGAGTCTCACAAAGAGAATGGCTGCAGCCAGAGTTCATAAAAGGGCTCTATATGCTTTCTAGTGTAACAAGCCTTTATTCTGCCTGGCTGGCCCTTTGAGTAATCTTAAGAGAAAAACTGACATCTCTTTTTAATAGGAAAGAAGAACATTTATCTTATTCCTAACGGTTTTAACAAGCCTCTCCATGATGAATTATGTATTTATTGTAACTGCACACTCCACAGCCACAAATTCTTGCCGTTTCTTTCCAGCTGAAAGCTCCAATAAAAGACTTCCCCAGATAAAGGGCAAAGGATTTGGGCCATGGTTTTTGTACTCAGATTAATCTAGTTAGACTCTGATTTGTCTGGTTTGGAGACTTCACAGACGAGGAGAGTTAAGCATACGGTAAATGAGTTTGTAAAATATTTGTCAATAATAGCTGTGCAGCCACATCCTCCAGCTTCTACTTTAGCTTCCTTCCCTGATTCTTAGTTTTCCACTTTTCCTCATCAGTTATGGTCCTTTTCCTTCATTTTTCACTAAATCCAGGGGCATTGGCAATTGTCGTTCATTCTGGATAGGCATAAAATGCAGCATAATTCTTTTTTCTTTTTTTTTTTTTATTAAGAAAAGATAAAAGGAGGAGTCATTCCTTTATCTCCAAAGAGTCTTGTGCCAGCTGGGCTGCAGTTCAGCTGTGTGGGCAGTGGGGACTGCTCAGGGAAGCTCTGTGCCTGTGGGAGCAAAAGCATTTACAAGTAGCCAGAGAGGAAGCAGGCAGACAATAAGAAGAATTCAGCAGCCATGGAACATATTGAGGATGAAGGTACATTTCCATGGAGGATAGGGGAAAAAAAGGCTTTCTCAACTGTGACTAAAGAGCCTAACTCCGGTTGATCTGGTCCTATTTTGTTCTGGGAAGGAAGCTCATAAATAAAATTACACTAGTGAAATACCTGACAGTGCTCTGCAGCTAATGGAAACCTCTCAAAAGACTTGGAATATAGGCCAAGTATGTGGGTCAGTAGAGAAACTACTATTTATATTTGGACCTGCCTGTGAATACAGTGTAAGATCCAGCTGTTGAAAATACTAAGAGAAGTTGCAGAAAAGATTGTTAGCTATGAAGTGCCAGAGGCTTTGTCAGGTGGTGTTGCTGTTAGAGCTACGACTTTATGGTCATCTCCCATGAATTTAAGGAGCAACATCATTAAAGTTTGGGAAGGTGAGTGGAGGGGGTCTGCTCCTTTACTAAAAACCCCGCTGGGAAAACAAGATAAAGCTGAAATATGGAATGATGTACACTGAAGGTACATTTCAGAATTCCCGTTGGCTTTCAGATTCTGTGTATCCTTTCTTTACTTACTGGTTTGTGAAGTTCATTCCTGTTATGGGAATCTTCCCACTCACATGTTAGAAGATCTCAGGAATTTTCACTGAGTTTGGCTGTGCAGGTGAGATGTACGTACGTGCAAAACCAGGTTTTGAAAAGTATGAGCTCCCTATGCACAAAACCCCATAGATTATTCTTGCCTTGTAAAGACCATCTGTTACGGAGTTTGGGATGAGATGCATCCCCATGAAAAGAGGGGGGAAAAGGCTGCTGGAGTCACCGATGCTATGAAATTCTAAATTCTCCACAAATGTAATTAGTGAGCATTTAGGAAGATCTAGGGCTGAATTCAGTTTTGGAACAAGCCTGTAGCACCAGTGAGAGCTTTCTGTTGGTAGGGCAGAGGACCATGATTTCCATCAGACCTGTGGGCTCTTGCTCCTTACTATAGAAATGGATTATGCTCCATTCACCGCTGCATCCATTGATGCAGGACAAAGCCTTTTACTTACAGCCAAACTGGGACTCTCTACTTTTTTTTCCTTCTGAGTTCTTTCGTGATCCAAATCTGTAAGAAAACAGCTGGCATGTAATTCTGCGCTCAAGGAGAATGACTTTTTTTTTCCATAGATGCAATTTAGACAGTAATTGGAGTTAGCAAAGCTTTGAAGGTGCAGCTGGAGGGAAAAGTAATGTGCCATGTAGAAGGGTGTAGTTGAATAAAAGAAAGCTTTTCCAGAGGACACAGGGGCCAGGAAGGGGAGAAATTGAACATGAAACCATCCAAACCAGGCCAGAGTGCAAGTTTCGGGCAGTCCTCAACAGCTTGCATTGCTGGTAGGTTGGAGCTCATGGTCTGTTTAAATAAGAAGGTGGCCAAATTTTGCTCCCTAACATCTGTTGTTGAGCCTAGCATGCGGCATGTATCAGTGCAACCCTGTTTACTCCCGCTGAGGCATATGGAAAGGGTGAGTGAAAGCAAAGATAAAGCCTCTTGTTTAGCTATTAACTCTATCTGAAAATCTGGAAGATCCAGAAAATCTCAGTGAGAAATAAGAACGAATGGAGAAAATTATGTGCAGGAGAGGTCAAGTCACCGGAGCAGGGTGGCGGGTGAGAACAAGGTCCCAGTGAGAACCTCTGCTTTGCTCTGACCACAGTGCCTGCTGTCTTTCATCGTGCCCAAAGGAAGTGGAAAAAATGATTTCATAATCCTCTGTCTTGGGGTTGGAGATGCTATAGGTCACACGGACAAGGCCATTTGGTTGAGTAGTAAGAACTGAGGACTTCTCAAAAGCTGTTGAAATGCCATGGCTTCTCCTTCCTCAATAAAGCAGAGTGCTGCATCCAAGGCAAACATGGACCGATCCTTCTCCACTTAATCTTGAGCACTGCCCAAAACCTGCTTCTTTGTTCTCAGCAGTGTTGTTTGGATCTGAAAGATTTTGCTGCTCTTTCTGCATTATTATTATTTTAAACACTGTAGGTAAAGTTGGGTTAAAAAGATATCTTTCTGTTTAAAAACGTTCTATTGCTGCAGATTGATGATTTCTTTAACAGCAGCAGCACTGGTGATAGTTGGTGTTTGGGCGGTTCAGCTGAGCCCCTCACTGCTAGTGCTCTTGTTGGTGTGTCCCTGTCAGTATTCCATACTGAACTATCTAACAGCTGTCTTGGCTTCCTTCCCCACTAAAACAACCGCTGCTTCACAAAGAACACAGATAATTTTGTCTTCCTTGATATTAACAGATCAAGAGAAGCCCTTGCCAATACAAACTCATCTTTTATTTTTACAGTCTGAGTGAGACCTTTGGTAGAATTTGTTGTTCTCTCTAATTATGTGTTTGCAGATTAGTTGACATCTACTCTTTTCATTTGAAGTGATTCTGAGTGTGGGTGGGACATTTAGAAGGGAGATTTAAACTCTCACAAAACAATCAAAGTCCAAAGGAAGCCAAAGGCAAAACAAAAAGCCCTGCACAAGGCACAAAATGAAAGGGCTTGTTTAATGGCAGTGGAACAATAACAGCACAGTCTTCCCCTAGATTTTAAAAGGCAATAGGATGAGATATGCTGCACCGAGATCGATGTTCATCTCCCAGTGTGTCCACAAATCCCATGCTTGTGCACGGGAAGTAGGGTGGTTTCATGCACCGAAGTGGAGGAGATGCTGCTGTTCTTAGTTTAAAAGCAAGACCCAGATGAAGGTTTGTAGCATCCACGGAAAGCAAAATTTCCTCCTGCTTTACAAATCCTCTTTGTCTGGTGTTCACCATGGAGGTGTTCATGGCACAGAGTCTTCAGAATAGGATAGTGAGCATGAGTGCAGCCTCCCAGCACAACTGAAACACAGCCTGTGCAGTGGGCAACTGCTGGGTCTGTCCATGGTCTTTTGGTCCAGCTACAGGCAGTGGCAGGAATCCTGTTGTGGTTGGTTTAGTACCCAGCAGGAGGTGGGTGGTGGTATGAGGTTATCAGACATGAAGAAAGGTGAGATGCACCTGCTATCAAAGAGAATTCTGGTACAAATCTGTATATTTCAGAGATCAGAGTCCAGTTTTTAGTACATGGTTTAGCAGGTTATTTAGTTTTGGATAGAAGCCAGACCTCTTCAAAGTGAAAATAGTTGGGCATGGAAGGAACGTTAGAAGAAAACATCTGAAGTTTTAAGTGAAAGGTTAGCAGGTGAGATAGGAACAGTATTTGTTGGGGCATTGTAAGTGAAAGTCCTGCCTAATGCATAGTATTGATAGGCTCATTCTCCAGAATGCCCCAGGGAACTGCAGATTAATCTCCCAGTGATTCAGAGATGATTTAAGTTCTCTGAAATATCTGCTAAACACCATAAAGTCTTCTCTTGTGAGAGCTGCTCATTTCCAGAAACATGGTCTTTAGAATATCTTAAACTATGCATTGCTAGACAATCAGGCAGAACTGAGGGCTTTGCAGAGCATTCTCACATCTGTGTGCTGTATCACAGTCATCTTGGCAGTCCTGGAGCAAGCTGCCATTGCTTTCTTTTCCTTCTTCTTCCAGAGACATGCAGCCAAAAAGTGGTGTTTTTTTCCAGATTTGTTTCCCTAATGTTGCACGTGTGCAATGAAAAGATCAAGATCTGAGCCATTTTTCATTCGATTGAAAGTAAATACAGATTTTGGTGCCCCTTTGGCTTTACAGGAGAGCTTGTAATGGATTTAATTGAACACTGGACACTTCAGAGGAGTGGGAGTCTGTTTAACTCTTGACAGTTACTTGGGAGGTTTGGTCATAGAGTTCTGTTTGCAAGTTACTCCCTGCAGTCATGACGAGAGAACAGTAGGATAGCAGTGTGAGGGAAAGTCTGCTAGTTTTAGAGTGGTTATGTGGGTAAACAGTAGTACATCTCGCTCCCTTACTCCCACATGGATAATGAGCTGAACACGTACTATGAGTAATTTGTTTTCTTTAAGAATTGATATTGACCCCAGAGCAGAGCATCTGTACAATGCTAATAGTGTTGCTGGAGAAAATGAAGGATCATTATTTGAATTTGGGGAGGAGAGGCTGCATTGCTATAAAATATTCAAAGATGAAATTATGTGGGGAATATGTGGGGAAAGGATCTTATCTAGAAGATATGGTTATTTATTTTTAAGGGACTACCAGAGGGCAGCAGGAACAGTGTGTTCTAATATAAGAACCTATAGAGATTGCAACAGAAAGCATTCTTCCCCTCCTACCCCAGCATCTGTCAAGCAATTTTTATCTATTTATAAAGCAACCTCAACAACTTCAGGTATCACAAGCTATAAATGTTTACCTGGAAACAAACGAGTCTATAAATTGGAGGACTATTTAGAGAGATGTTTGCTTTTGTGTTTGAGATGTTACCTTTACTTACTTTAATGATAGCAGATTGCTGTGTGCTGTCACTTTGCAATTCTTTGTTACCTGCTCCAAGGGAGTGATGGCTGAGACTCTGCTAGTGAGAAGGCAGATTGCTTCTTATTTATATTTGCCTGATATCATTCTCCCCTTCTGACTTTTTTCCTCTTCTTTTATTCTAGATTTACCTTCTCCGGGATCTTTATTTAAATGCCTTCCCCAAACCCCTGTTGTTTCTGAAGAAGTCTGCATGCTCTGTATCAGACAGCCCTTCTGACCACTGAGTCAAATATGTAAGTTGCTTCTTTACAGCTGGTGTTATTTCTGTATGCCTCCTTAAGATGCCCACCTATCAAACTAATATTTGTTGAATGACTACTGCTAGGTAGCAAATAAGCAGCGTGTAAATTATGTGATGTAATCTGCATATAGAGTTATGTAGGTTATATTGGTATGGTGGTCACCTTCTGACTGCAAATACCACTGAGTTATGGCAGAGTTTTTTTTCCTCCCACTTAGAAGAGAAAGCTCTTTTGACAGCTTGTGTATCAGAGCAGTGCTGCTGGCACACTGTGACTTTTTAAAGGCTTTGCTATAAATAAAAGCAAAATATCTTCATGGCATAATTCCTTCTGGAAGAGCATTGGTGGTGGTTTGTTAAACAGATGTTTAGCAGAGATCAGGGTTCTCTACAACACTGTAGGATACCAAGGGCCTGAGGCTTCTCCTAAGATGATGCCAAATGGAAGAACTCATGAGTCTGTTCTTCTGCCTCTTCTCTGTGAGCTGTGTCCAGTTGTAACCCAGCCAGCCAGCTGGCCTACAGGCAGAGACACTTGTTAGTAGTGGAGACCTGGCTCCCACACCAGCTTTGTCCTGAAGTACAGGTGCAAAGAGATCCAGTGACTTGGCTGTTAGAAGCTCAAGCCTGTTTTCCAGCACGGCTAAAAAAGATCATCCAGGCACGGGCAAGATGGTTCTATTTCAGCACCTCATCTCACAGGGAAAAAAAAAAGCCTAAGGGAAATTACTGTCCTATGTTGCATCACAGGTGTGAAGCTTGGCAGGTTCAACAAAAGGGAGTTGTGGACAGGATCTGGGAAGGAAAGGTGGAAGATGGAGAACCAATGCCTATGATCTTCTCACCTCTTCATTTACTCCTGTAAACCCTGACTCCAGTTTAGGCTCCTGAGCATGGTGGGACACATGGCTCCAGGAGCTGGTGTATAGGACCTTCCTACCATTTACCATTTCTCCTAGGCTCCCTCATGCAAGAGCAAAAAATCCAGTTTGAATCACTGACTTCTTATTTCCAATCCTTGTAAGCACAAAAAGTCAGCAAGCTGCTTCTGACACAGCTCTGCACTGAAATGGACATGTCCATGGCAAGGCTTCTGCTCAGCTTTCTGGTTCGCTTACCAACCTTATTTCAAGTTTACAGTGGAAGCACTGACACAGTGGCCTGACTGAGATGCAGAAGGCATAACTTTGACTAAGCTTCACTTGAATAGTCTGCCTGGGCACATCTCAGTGCCTATAATCTCATAATGGTGTCTAATAACTTGGTTTTCTTTTTTATATATAAAATGCTTAGGCTTGACCTTTCCAAAGTGCTCATGTAAAAGACAAATATACTGAGGCTTTGTAGAACTTAGAAAATTATTTCCAAGCTAGAGGGAAACAAAAGATAATAACATTCACTGCAGCTATAAGTAGGAATGAGCAGTATAATTGTTTCTCTTACCTCGGTAAAAGGTGAAACAAGTTATGATTAGCTGTACCTTTTGGCAAGCACTCGGGTTGTTTGAGCTGTTTTGTTTGTTTGTTTGTTTTGTTTTAAACACCTTTCAGGAGTAAAAGTTCATCCACAAACCAACAAGCTTCTAAACCACTTCATGTGCATTCAAAAATTCTCTTGCAAGTCTCAGGCAAGAAACATTGACTCATCAGAGTCCTTAAAGGTTGAGTGGTTTGAAACAAGATCAAGAGCTCTTAAGACAAGTTAATTAAATACACTGAAACCTCTTTCTTCCAGAAGTTGCTAAAGCAAATGTCTTGGCCGACTGAATGGCAGTGTGTTATCCTCTGTGCCACTCCTGCTGCCATGGCTACATTTTACTTAAGTCAGAAGTTTGGCTTTGAGAAAAAAATAGAAGGAAAAAAAAAAAAAAGCAGCATTCTGGTATGTCTGCCTACATACTAATATTAGCAAGCATAACCTTGAAATAGCATTGACGTTCATTAATCTGAACACTATTCTTGTCCAAAAATGTTCAGATTACTGACGTTCAACTGCAATTTTCTTCCCCATGCCACTATCAATAGCACTTTTAATACCAACCTTTGAGTATACTGATTGCCTCAAACTGCCTTTAGGCAAATAAATTATTCTGTGATGCAAGATGAGGGAAAAGAGTTGAGTTTCCAAGGAGAGTAAATTGGATGCTTTCCAGTCAGCAGACACATAGATGCCCTCAGTTGGCTGTTTACAGTGTTTCTGCTACAGGAGTTTGGTAATGCATTTTGTGGCTATAGGTGGAAACTTGAGGGAAATTTGGCACTTTGGGCAGATCTTCAGCTGGTGAAGTCACTGCAGCTCAGCAGTAATCAAGAGTTCTCTCAGATGACACCAGCTACTGCTTTGAGAAGTTTGTTTGCTGTCTTTGACCTCGCAGCTCAGCTTCATCTGCAGAGAGGGTTTGATGGTTCCATATATACATTGTGAATATAAGGAACTATTCCCTGTGAACTTAAAGGTTTCAAAGGAAAGCCTCTCAGCTTTTTGCTGATGACGTCTTTGTACATAACATAGATATTCAGTAAATGCTAACTGCTGAAATGTGTTACTTTGTCTTCAGAATGCCTTCACTGAGCCAAAGAGAATAATCCATAACACTGCAAGAACAAAACAGTTAACTCCTGAGATGCAACCACACTTGTCCTAACTGGTTTCTGGAAAGTAATGGTAGATACCCGCATATAAGAGGTTGATTTTGAATTTTAAGAATTATTTTCTCCTAGTGCCCTCACAGCACCAGTTACATGAATAGATCCAGAACACGGGGGCAGGCAGAGTGGACTCTGTTGTTGTGTCTGGGTCAGCTGTGGGTTGTGCCCTGGCTTCCCCAGCACAGTGGGTTCCTTGGGATGGTGGCAGAGACCCATGCCCACCTGCTTCATTGTCACATCAGAAGCAGAACGTTTGCTGCCATCCCTACCACCTGCCTAAGAAACATCAAACCTGGTCAGAAGGGACACAAACTGTCCCTCATTGCACAGCTTTAACTTTGTGAAGAATTATAAATAGGCTGATCAAGACAATGAAGGCAAGTGTTTGTGTTTTATGTGTGTGGTATTCCGTATATTTGTATTCATTGCACTCTAAAACCACTTTGTGTGGTCCCATTTTTTTGTAGAACTCCACAAACTGGAAGATTTGATTCTTTCATTAAGCTGGAAGGGTCTTGGTGATGCCATGTTGTTTTTAAAAGGTATGCTTGGTAAAAATACACGTATTAAATTGTACTTCAAATAGAAATTGTCAGCCTTGCTCTGTAGGAGAACACAACTCATGGAACTTGTCCTCATCTGTTGTTTTGCCCCCCCAGTTTTTAGAACTGATGAGGTGCCTTGTTTCAGCAAATAATGCTTTCTCATTCCTGGAGCTTGCTGCTTATTTTCCTGCATTGGCCTTGGAGTCTTGCATCCCTAAGAGGAGCATCATAGGCGCTCATGAGTCACCAGACAGGAACTAAATGTCAAAGTTGAAATCAAGTTTACTGCCACAGTTGGTGTGAACAGTGTGACTGGCGGTGTGTCATCCTCATAGCATGGATGTCTGCGCAGGGGAGAGAGAGCTGCTCCCCTCTTACAGCAGAGCCTATTTGATAGTGGCGCTGCTGAAAGCAGGGCAGATTTCTGCCTCAATGATCTGTAAAACATCCGTTTGAAGGATTCGAGAGACCTTGCAAACAAATGTGGTGACCTAAATGGCTATGCAGAGCAAAGTGCCCTTCAAGAGCAGCTCCTGTGCCACGGAGTGCCTCTGCGGACGGGCTCCCATCCCGGCCCCACTGTGTGCTCCTGGAACAGCTGCGTAGGATAGCTGAGGAGATCCGATGGTGTCCTGACTTGAGGTCCCGTGTAGATGGCAGGGCTCCGCTGGGCTCACTCCCTTGGCTGTGTGCTGGAACAGTATGTGAAGCTTCTCTGTCTCAGATCCTCACCTGACCTCCTCGACTGAAACGGCGATAGCAGTTAATGGGGAGAGCTAAGCATGCTCTGCTCTGCTCCTCGCTTAAGAGCTCTTTCAAGTCACTCTTTTTGACTCGCTTCCTGCCCCAGTGTCACCTCTGCCATCACAGACTCCTCTTCTTTGCAACTGCATTGAAAACAGGAGGAGAATGAAGGGTTGACAAGGCCTTGCTGATGACAGCAAAGGCAGGGCTCACTTTCTGGTTCTGCTACTGACTTGCCCAGGGAGCTTGAGTAAATTGCTTCAGAGTGCTGAGGTTGTGCTTTGTCTTCTGAAAACTGTGTGGTTTTTCTCCTGAACTATTTTGAGACCTATGGCGGAAGCTTGTTGCTTCACTATTAAGTGCTCCCAAACATAAAATTAAAAACAAGAAGCAGAACCAAAAAAGCTGCATTGCTGCTTAAATTAAGACTTCTTGGGAGTATGGATCATCCTTTCTGAACACAACTGCAAATGCCTGATGACAAGTGCAAAGAGTCAGCAAAGGTTTAGGACTGTGCTTTTAGGCTAGGTTGTGCCACTTTGATGGGATCTCAGTGTCTTTGATTTCCAGGGTAATTAAAGATGCTTAGTATCTTGCCATTGAAATGTTAGATTTTTCACTTTTCTTATCTAAACCTTCACTTCCATTCATTTAGAACTCTGTAAATTGATAAAAACAACTTCAAAAAAAAAACCAAAAAAAAAAAAAACCCAACAACTGACAAACTGCCTTCCTGGTATTTTTAGTTCTTTTACGAAGTGTCATTTATAGAACATTATTTATAGATTTTTGATATGCTCCCAGCTAACCTGCATTGCTGGCTTTTTGCAGAAGCCTCTGCTCTACTGTAGTACATAGCAGCACCCCTCTAAGTGTCGGCATTCCTTGGCAAAGCTGGCACTTCAGCAAGGACGTGCTGGGTACGTGACCTAGGAGGTACGTATTGTCCTACATAAAGTGCCAGTGCTGAGCCTGTTCCTGTTTTTCTAAGTCCCATTGCCTACATGCAATTTGAACATTGTTATAGATAGGGATTCTTTGTCCCCATAATTTGTGCCTTCCTGGTAGGAGTCTGCAGTACTACCTAAGGACAGGAGAAGTACATAGCAGAAGTCTGAGCCTATAGAATGAAATTCAGAGAGTCGTGAATTGCTGAAGATCCCAAATCCCACAGGGCAGGGTAGGACTCAGGTTAGGAAGCATGGTGGCAGAGACACTGAGGATGCAGATGGTGGAGATCTGTGATTCTGAAACACATCCCAAACCCAGTCCTTCCAAAGATTGGTTGTTGTGCTTTCTGGATGGGTTGTTTGCTGCTCACTGCAAGTGAGCACCCCTGGTCTCAGAGTGTGTGTAAGGTGCCAGGTCAGTGTCTAAGCCTTGCAGCAGCTGCAGTGCAGCCTGGACACTGTCGGGATATTCTGCTTTGCTGTCAGACCCACTGTCACACTGATCCTTTGGGTGCTTCTGAAAGAGCAAGGGATGGCTTCTGGGACAGAGGCTTTCCATAGACTCAGCAGGTGTCTGCTAGCACAGCGCCCAAAGGCTGGAAGAGCCATGGATGATGTGTTAAGTGAAGTTGGGTTCAGCACGAGGAGGCAGGAAGAGGCAACATTTCCCAAAATCTGAGGCAGATGAAAGCAAACAGAGGTGGCACAGTGGTGCAGTCCTGCTGCTGGTGACTGTAGCTTGCCGTGTGGAGCCATTCCCAGCTTTCTGTTCCTTCCCTGGAGGAAGTGAAACCATATCAACCTTGAAGAACTACCTGGACATCACATGTACCTTATTATATACTGCTTACACTTTCACTTCTGTCTCATCAGACCCTAAAAATAGCTAACTTTTGTCTCCAAGTCTTGATATTCCTCCAAGCCATGCTCTTATTGCTTTTGGGCCTCCAACTCTTGTGAGTCATACCTGTGAACTGCATGCGTCAAGTTTCAGCAGTGCCCATCTCCAACAGGCTGGCCATTTAAGGTGGAAACATTCCCATTAGTTCATGCACTTTTATTTGGGCTGTGGGCTTTGTGTTGTGACTCTTATTTCTCTTTTCTGGCAGATATCAGATATTAATTTTTAAAGTATATATATATATATACACCAATACTCAGTTGCGAATTTACATTCAGAACTATCATAAGGAAGGCTTTGCTCTGCTGGCCTTTGAGGCATTTTTAAGGTGTACTTGAAATAGAAAAATGCTTTTCAGGTTCTCTAAAAGCAGTGGAGTTTGGAGGTAAGAAACAATGTGAGAAGCCAGAGGAGGGATTGGCAAGCCAAATGGCCCTGGTCCAGTGGGGCTGTGCTGGACAGTGCTGGTGAGTATGGACAGGCATGGGCTGTGGGAAGCATGGGGGAGCCCACGGCTGCTGCCAGGCTCTGCATGGACACCCAAATGAGATGTGTTTGCCATGCAGAAGGTAATGCAGCAAGCACGATGTTTCCTGGAGCAGTGCTGGCATAAGGTGTCAGCAACTGGCAGAATGAGGATTATGAGTTTCTGAAGTCAAAACCAAATTTCATTAATTTGGCAAGCAGCTACCGGTGCTAATGTGAAGGCTTCTTCCAAATGGAGAGAGGGAATTTACAGTGTGCTGGAAGCAGCAATGAACTCACGCTGCTTCCTTCCTCACTGCAGCCTCTGTGCCGCGCTCAGGGCTGCAGCTCGGGCAGACAGGGGCTCTTCTGCTGCTGCCTGGAGGAGAGCAGTGTAACATAAGACAGCTATTCAAAGGCTACTGCTGTCCTGCGAGTGATTTATGGCATGCAGGACAGATTCTGATGTGTCATGCTGCAGGGGGAAAGGAGAGCGGGATCGAGGTCATGAACAAAAAGGAATTTGCTTATCCAATTTCCGTCTCTTTCTGAATTTGATTGGAACTCACAGTTGTCAGGCTGTGTTTAAGTCCAGTCTTTACCCATGCCTCCTTAACTGCGGAAGGTCAAAACCAATTATTGTTTTGCCTCCAGGGACTTTCCTTCTTCAGAGAGACCTTACAGTGGATATTCTTTAAACTCTTTTCCTTCCAATTAAGGCAGCAGATTCCTTTTTAGAGCGTTTTTCAGGGGAAGAGGGGACAGTAATCAAGAGACTGATAGATTTATCAATAGCTTTGGAAAACAAAGCCTGTATGTCTCAGAGAGCTTGAAATCTAATTCCTTTCAATTCTTTTCCTCACTCTGAACTTAAAATCTGTCATTTAGTTACACCAGGAATGGAAAGCCCCTAATTTTCCCAGGCTGCAGTTTTCCTCTGGTTTTTAACCCTCGAGTACCGTGTTGATTTATGCCCCTGTACCTGATGTCTCTAAGATGTTCACATGGAGAAAAATGCTCTCTTCAGTAGGAACTTACAGCTGTACCACCTGGAGGGAGTTGTGAGAGGCTGTACCTACATCAACAGCTGTGCTCCGACAAGTCAGTAAGAAGCCTTTAATATCTTTGGAGTGAAAAGGGAGAAGAACATCCTGAGACAGTCGTATTTTTTTCCTCCTTCTTTTAATTTCTATTATGGTCATCATTGCTTTCAGTGTTACAGAGGATTTTTCCTTCTGCTCCGATCCACCGATACCCATTAAAGCCTATTTCAGCAGAGGGCATCAAGCACTGCTGTCACAGTCATATCCTTTTACCTAAGAAGGAGTTAAGTACACTGTTCCCCCCGTGTTTTGAATGTCACACCACTTGTGGGAGAAGTGAGCAGCAGAGCAGACAGAAAATAATCTCTTGAAAGAGAAAATCCAACCCTCAGGTCAGGGGAAAGAGGCTGCTGAAGCAGTAAGTGCAGGAAATGGTGCAGTTGCTGAAATCCTTCGCAAAAATACTTAGTAATTACTATTTATATCAGGATGGAGCATACAACCATAATGGCCTGTGTGAAATGTGACCCCACGCATAACCAGGTGCTTCTGTGTGCTGTCACGTTCAGGTGGCTGAGCTAGGCTGTATTGGCTGCAACTGGTTGCTCCTACAAAAATGCTGTACATTAATATTAATTAATTAATATTAAAGGAAGCGATGTGATCTTTGTGGCCCGAGAATGAGGACGAGAGGAAGATGTGAGTCTTGGTCCTGATCTGCCAAAGTCTGTTTTGTAAGATCCTGGGAAAGTCAGTTGAAGTGCTTTGGCTACCACTTGTTAGTCCTGTCTTAGATATTTGCTGCTGGGGGCCTCATTCCCTTGATTCTGTTATCCAAAGAGAGCATGGGGTGACTGACACAGGTGCTGAGGTTCCCACCCCACCTCCCTACATGTAACCAGATAATTGCTGAGTTCTGTGCCTAGTGGGAATGATGAGTGCCCTGCAGGACAAGAGCTATTTGCAGTTGGTTTATAAGGGGTTAACCTACTGCGAATGTCTCAGTGGTCATACACAACATTGAATAAGTCTGGGGGGTGCTGATACGTTTATTTCAATTTACTGTTCCATCTGCAACGTGCTTATACTAAGGGCTGGCCAGGAATTAATCCTTCTTAAAGCATTTATAAATAAATCCAGAATACCAAGTGTGACTGAAGTAGTTAGGTATGACTCTGCATGCAGAAGTTCAGAGCACTGTTTTTTCCCTTTGACACGGTGCTAGCATTTGGCCTGAGATCACATCTGGGCAGACATCACAGCAACAGTGCTGAGAAATATGTTGTTGGTTGAAAATAATGATTCTCTTCTTACCCCCAAAAAATCATCCAGATCTAAGAATAACTTCTGCTTTTGACCGGTGCAGATCATGCAGAGGAAATTTCCTTTGCAACTTGTGGGATAGCTTGTCCCAAAGAGGGCTTTTCTTTTGATAAGGTGCCTCTCCTGCCCCGTGCTGCTGAACCAGCCTGAATCAGCAGCCAGCATGTGAGTGCAGGAAGATCCCAGTCTCAGCCGCTGAGTCACATGAATAACTGGAATAGTTCTGCAAAGCAGAATTAATTCCCAGAACCTCTACAGGCATATACCAGCAGGCACATGCTTCTGCTCCAGCACTGCTTTACAGCTCCGTGATGTAGTGGAAAGGACAGGACTGATCCTTGTAACTGAGATAATGCAGCTTACCTGGTGTTAGTGCGTTAAACCTTACAAGTTTATTGTTGACACTCTCCTGCTTCCAAGAAGATTTAAGAATAAGCTGCAGCATAACAGAGCTATTAGGGTTAAGCTCAAATCAACTGTGCAATGACTCAGAGCTCGGGAGTCCTTTCAAACCAAATGTTGCGGGGAGAACCTTCTTGTTATTAACTGTTGAGTAGCTTGTGGTTCCTGCAGACTGTGCAGTCAGCAAAGATATGTAAGGAAACTTCTTTTTTTTTTTAAAAAAATCCATTATACTTTGGCACAAAAGTGGGAGTTACAGGAACAGTAACTTGACAGCCCTGAGATTCTCGTTCAGCAGAACCCTTAGTCTGTGCTCCAAATTTGGGCTGAGATAGGAAGTTCATTACAAACCCTTTCAGTTGTAAACTTGTAAAGGCTGCAAGCAGGTTAAACTTGTCCAGAGCAGCAAAGTGAGGGAAGAAGGCCCTGTAGCAAGTGCAGAATGCAGCTATTCCTCCAAAGCAGACCAGGATGTGGGGGCTGTAATAGGGAAACAAGATGGGAGACAATAATAGTGAAGCAAACAGAGAGTCAGTGGTTAGTGACAATTCAGAGAGCATTTCCTTCTAAGCAGCATTTTATGTTGTCTAGGTAACAGTGATAAGCTGACTAAGCATACAGGGGAATGAAGAAGAACAATTGCACTTCTACCTGTTGCTTTTGAATATATCATAAATGAATTCAAGGCAGTCTGCTTTGCAGTCCATTGACACTAATGAGAAGAACTCATTTACTTCTGTCCTCTCTTCATTGTTCTGGAATATTGAAGTCAATGTTTCTGCAATTTCTCCAGCAAATGCAGTCACATTTAATGTTAGTCCTTTGGTAAACCTCATACTTTGTTACTCATGTCATGTTATTATTGACAACCATCAAAAAAGAACATGAGCTTTAGAAGCTCAACAAAATTGGGAAATTATATTGAAATTATTATTGAAGAAGAAATCTGGGGTCAGTGTTTAGAAGTCTGGAATCTTATGCTTTGCATTTTGCCCACAGCTGAAAATGTGTTACTTGCTTGGGCTCAAAGCAAGTGATTTACTTGCAGCTTGGGCCGTGCCTTTCCCTGTGCTGTATCTGAAATGAATGCTCACCAAAAACAAGCATTACTTCTGACATCTGTTACTTGTTTGTATGGCAAACTGGCAAGTGTTGAAGTTTGTGATAATGGTCAGAAGAAAGTATACAGCCCAGTGGCCATGGAAACTTCATATCGTTTTTTCCTGTTTCTTTCTCTGCATTTTTTAGTGAATGAATTGCTTTCAATCCAGCTGGATGGAAGCCTGAAAGACTGCAGTCCTCAGCTTAGCCACAGCGGAGGGCAAACCTAATCAAAAGCAATGAGCTTTCACTTTGCATGTTCTTTTGAGTTTGCAGTATAAATGTGACCCCACGGTAGATCAGGGGTGGTCAGGATCTTCAGGGGCTGTCGGAGATGGCCAGGATGTTTTTGCACAGTGCTTGGAGCAATAGGATCTTGAGCCATTCTTGCTGCACTGAGATGCTGCTGCAGCTCAGCTGCTGACTTCTGGTGTAGCATTGTGCAATGAGGGTGGGTTAAGCACACCCCACATTGTCTAGGTGTTGTGCAAGTGTTTGCAGATTTCCCCAGGTATTATACCGTGATGACGTTTATACTTACCAACACAATACAAAGGACAGATGTACTTTCTGCCACCTATAAAATGTTTCTCAATTGTGATTTGCCCATTCTTACTTTGCAACAAAGAGCATTTGCATGAGGGCTCAGCCCAAGGATGGTTGTTGCTTACATCCTCCTTCCTATTGATGTCAGTGGCTTCAGTGCTGTGCACACAACATATTCACTGTGACAGCAGCTGTGATTTTGCCGAATGTGCTCACCTGTTCCTACAATCACTACTTTCAAAAACTGTTTGTTATTCTCTAGGGACAGCCCAGTATTATTTTCTAAGAATACAGTTAACACCTTCACTCAAAAGAAACTAGTATATAGTTTCACTGCTGTCCTCTGAAGGAACTAGATGAGTCCTAAAGCTATACAGTTACTATGTGTGGTAATGTGTTGTTCATGTATTTTTTAGTTCCATCAACAAATGCAAAAGGTGTAACAAGGTTCTGTTCAGCTTTGCCTCTTACCATTTTCTTATGAAAAGAATAGGAGGTTCATTGCAAAATCATGAATTTAGGGCTACGTGGTTCAGATAGTAGATCTGGCTGAGCAGCAAAGCTTAGTTCCCAAATGTAGCAGGGCAGATATTTATTATAGGAAACCCCTGGAAGGAAATAGAGAAATGCTCTTTATATAAAATTTTACAACCGATTTATAGAATTCCAGAAAGATTGTCAAGATGAAATTTTTATTGTATTTCAAACTAAATCTCTTAAATACCTATGACATTTCAAGATCTAAAAAGTCTACCTCTAAATGGACTCATCCATGATCATGTGAGAAGTGCGTCATGCCGGAATTGATACCATCACTGGATTATCCTACTTGGATAATCCTACTTGCTAGCAGTTTGAATCTTAGTAATGCACTTTAAGACTTCAGGGGAAGAGCTTCATGGGAATATTTGGAGAGCCTGATTCAGTTTTTAATTGGGCTGAGTCATGCTGAGTCACCAGGAGTTCCATTAGCTGCATCTTTAAATTCCAACATTCAGGGTTTCAGAGGTCTGGAGGGGAATCAGATGCCCACAGCTGCTGTGGAAGTTCCATAGGATTGGTGTGTCTACTTCCATTATGTTTTTTGGAAAGTGCTGATTTCTGGTCTAGCAGCCAACATGGCTCTGGCTGCAAAGCTGGCCAGTTTCTGGATTCTTCTGCTGTTTGGTTGGCCAACTGTTTGCAAGGCAGCTTTCAAAAATTATCTCCTACTTTCTGGCTTCAGCATCATCGGCATCTCTTACACATAAAGAGCTCACCACACCCACACTTTGCCATACTGCAGGCAGTACTTCGCCAACAGAAGCAAAGTTAAAAACACAAGAATCATTTTCCTTTCTATTTGTAGGAAAGGCTTTTTACTCCACAAGTCAGCTTCTTGAACAAAACAGCAAAAGGCAGTGAGTAAGGCTCCTGATGACTAAAGTAATTTAGTTTGTGGGAAGCAGCAGAATTTGATGTTGAGTACAAATCTGAGTGGGATTCATTTCAACCAGCTTAAGCCACCTGAAGGTAAGCGTTCAGCCTAAGGAAGCCACCCAGCTCTTGATCTGTTGTCAGTGGGGGCAAGCAGGTACTCTTGAGAGAAGTGATTCATCCCATTGGTCTCAGTTCTGTTGGGGTGAGGTGGATTGCCCTTTGAAGTTGTTTCATAATACCACTTCCTAATACTCTACAAAACATGATGATTGATGATTGATGTTAGCTAAAGTTAGGTAAGATGAAGATTAACACCAATACATTATCATGTGCAAAGGGCTGTATTTAATAAAAGATGGGCCAAAGCCTGATTTGTATGAAAACAATCATGGAAATAAATGGATGCTAGCAATTTTTCACTTAACCTTCTTCCAGGCATGCCCATGTTCTTAGAGTGGCTTGGTAACTTTGTTTTATTTCTTTTATAGATGTCACTTGTAGCAGCTTTTTGTTATTCCCTTTAGAGTGAAAAAAGAAATACATCTAACCTATGGGCAAGCTCATAAACCTCTGCCCCATAAGGCCCTTTCCTATAGGAAGACATCTGCCTCATTCTGAAGTAACAAAACCACAGAATGGATGATAGGCAAGAGAATTAGCAATTCCAACTCTGGGAATAATGAAAGAAAAATAATTAGGCTACTCAGTCATAACATTTGATGTTGGCAAACTTGGCCAAACCCATTTCTGCATTCTGGACCCACTTCATCTTATTGCTTTTTGAGAATCCAGGGAAGGATCTACAGACCATAGCAGCACCACAGGGCTGAGGAAGATCCTGGCTTAGACTCACAAAAAAAACCATGAAAGAGCAGAACCAATCTCTGAAGCTTATTGTGAGCAGTAGAATGTTTGACTTGAGAGAAACTAGGGGCAATTAAATATTAAATGAAATAAGAGTATTTTCTTTGTGTTTCATATGACATTTCTTTAGTTAATTGTATCATGCATCTATTCAGCATGTGAAATGTGATGCTAAAAATACTCTGCTTTTAAAATTAATAAAAACATGCAGGAAAACTAGATGTGTTATGAATAATACTAGCAGTGTTAGAAAGAAAGAATGACGACTATGGAGCCAATGGATCTACTCCCACAAGAAAAAATTAGCAGGCATGAATAAGAATTGCTGGATGACAACCATGGTACTTTAAATCTTTGAAACACTTCACATGCTTTCATCCTGGAGACACCTTGCAACAAAGGAAAAGGAGAGATGCAGGACCTGATCCTGTGCTGTTGCAACAAAAGAACCTTTGCCAATGACTTCAGTAGGTCTAGGATCAACCTGTATGGTTGGATTATGGTTGAACCTGGATGTCAGGGGCAAGACGAGCTCAGGCTTCTGGACTCTGACCCTATGTATCGTCCATGAAAGCATACAACTGCTTACCTTCTGGAATGGTGGTGACTGCATGAATCACTCCCGCCTTTCAGTTTCATATTCTAATGTTAATTTGGCTAAAAGTTTAAGAAACAGCATCCTGTCTATCTATATATTTAAGTGCTGGACATAGAATGACTTCCTTTACCTATAAAGGTAAACAAAACAAAAGAAAAGAGTTGTCATAAGATTTCTTTCTGATGGCCACACTCATCCCTCCTCTGATCCTGGGATAAAGAGGTAAAGAAGAAGGTGAAACACAGTCATGAGAATGAGGGCTGAGGCAGGTCAAAATGGGAATGTTTAAGGGGCAGTATAGAAGTTAGTGGTGTAAGTGGTGCTTAAGGGGCAGTATAGAAGTTACTGGTGGTTGTTCTGCTTTGTTTTGTTTCAGAAGACTGGTAAATATATATAACTCTGGGGTAAAGCCCATGATATGAAAAGAGACTGGTGCAGCTGGACAGCAAAGAAGAGCAGGATCTCCCCCGAGGTTTCAGCCTGCAGTTTGTCCTCTTCCTGCTGAAGCATCTTTCAGTGATGTTTGGCATGTTGGTGCTTGTAAATTGTTATCTGGGGAGCAAATGAGGCTGACTGACAGTTTGCTGGGGTGTTCACCTCGGGATAGCATTTGCTAGGTAAGACAACAACTTGATGCCAACAGTGTGCTTTTTCAGTCACTTTCTGCCCTTTTGCCCACGCCTGCACATGGGTAAGTCCCATTGATGTTGCTGATGCTTGTTTATGAAAAGTAAAGCACTATCGATATTTTAGTCTGAATTAATGGCTGTATTTATGGGAGCGGATCACATTTGATTGAAGTCTTTCCACAGACATTACAGGGCTTTGGGTTGGGCCCTAACAAAGAACAGATTTTTAAATTTATTACCACATCGCAACAGTGTTCTACGTTATTTTCTTATTGTTGCATAATAGTTGATTTTGGAAACTTATTTTGCTGCCTATATTAGAATAAGAAACTGAAAATCATGTTTTTTTGAACAAGACTGGTAAAAAATGTGTGATGTATTGAAACTTTCTGAATGAGAAAATAATCTACCAAAAAAACAGAACATTAGACAGTCGCAGAAGGGTTGTATCTTTTTTTGAGTCAATAGTGCTTTGTTGCTACTTTTTTGTCATCTTGCTGGAGATAACATGCCCAGTTTTCTCTAAACGTGGTGTGTAACATGCAGTGATACCAGAAGTGTTGGAGATGTATTTCAGCATCTTATCTTTGTTCATGCATACTCTTCTTAAATAAAAAAAAAGGATGCTAACTGCTGCTGGGATCATTTTAGCCAAACTTTCTAATGATATAGGACTTGTGTGGTGTTATTCCCTGTCTAGTAATGCTTAAAGATTCACTGGAGGTGTCAGGAGAGGGGATGAGTGAAGGGTGATTGCACTGGGATGTAAGGCTTCACATTTGTTTCAGGGCACGTGGACAAGCAAAAGGATTAAATAAAACAGGGAGTGAGGAAGCTGATCTTAACAGCTGCATTTTTCTGCGTATGCTGCATCCTTTTAGGAGCAGTGCACAATAGCTGTGTAGTGTAAGGACTCATTTTACTGGCAGAAGCAGAAGTTGGCACAGAGAGGGATGGGGGGTACTTCCAGTTCAGAACAGCTCTCTGGACGAGAACCCTGGATGTTTTTTCCTTGAAATAACAGATCCTTTCAGTCCTTCTTACACCTTATCTGCTCTCCCTGCTGAAAGCAAAGGGAGTTTCCGTTATATGTCTTTAGCTTTTGCCAGTCTTTCACATCCAACTATATTTCAGATGCCAGATAAGTTCTTTTTAGGGCTTAATTCTTAGCAAATGTGGAGGTTTATCCAAACTGTTTTTAGTGCCAAATCTTTGTGCTTGCTCTATCCCTCACAGTCAGTGAGAAGAGTAAGGTAAGGTGTTAAGACATCATCTCAGCAAGTCTGGGATGACTGCCTGGATGCTTTCTTTTACCCTTGATTTGTGGAGTCATAGAATCATTAAGGCTGGAAAAGACCTCTAAGATAATCAAGTCCAACCATCAACCCATCAGCACTGTGCCCACTTGGATAAAGGAGATTGCTTCCATTTTCCTGAAGGCAGCTTATTTGGCATTTACTGAAAACAAAAGCAAAGCAATAAGAAGTTCCTTCTACTCTTAGAACTGCTTTTCTGCCCTCATGATGGAGGTTACTGCCTCCTCTTGGGACCTGTGCAACCGTTTGCTGTGCTGTGCTGTAAGTTAGATTATAGAAATAATGTGGGCTAAAGAATATAGACACTTTCACTCTGTTTTATTACGCTTTTAATTTTTTTCTTTTTAATTTAGGAATTACGCTATGTCAGTGATGCAGTTCCCCATGCAGTTCCACCAGCAGCTGTCTTGCTGCATGTGCCATTGCCTAGCACTGCTCTCTCCAAGTGCCTGCTTACTGAAATGCTTCAGCCTCAGTGTCTTGCTTTTCTTTAACTTCTTTCTGCCTTCATGGCTGAGGCCTTCTTGTAGCTGCTACCTCTGCCTTACTCAGCAAGTCACCATAGGTACATTTCATGAAATGACTTCAAACCTCACTGGAGCTTTTTTAACATCCTGCTGTTAGGACCTGATCCTGCTTCCAGTCCCACAAATGACAGAACTCTTCTGATAGTGCCACAAAACTGAGAAGTCATTGTAGATGCTGTAATACCAGTGGATTTAGGGATTTCCTCAAGCACTTTATAGTTATGTTCCCAGCTTTGTCTCTGCTTCGCTGTCAATTGTCTGCTGTTCTCCCTAATCCTCCTTGTGCTTTCTGGAGCCCTATCTCTGCTTCCCGCTGACAGATAAAAATTTATTGTTGCTAGCTTTAATGTTCTTCACGTATGGAAATCTCATTCCTTCCATCTTAACTGAGGAATGTTTTGGTGTTTTGATTTTGTCCTGCATTGTTTAAGGATAACCCATTAATTGTTCCTATTAGCAATCTAATATCTGAGATTTTATGTACTCTGACCTTGCTATTTCGTTGGTTAAGCCTTGCTCACCACTTTGATTATTGAATGTATTAAATACTTTTGCAACGTGGTTACTTTGAATTTTGTAAGTTATTAGCATTACAGCAGTATTAACCTTCTCTTTCTAATGGTGGGAGACCAAAGTTGGTAAACCAAAACCATCTGTAAGTTCTGTAACATCATTAGACATCTGACAGAGAGAGGTTTGCTCTGTGCTACTTACCAATGCCTTGCCTCAGCCTTCCCTACTTGTCTGTCTTCTGTCTGCTGTGGATTCTCCAGAAGTGGTTGTTTATATGACGTTCATCGAGGCTTGTGCACAGCACTGGCAATGTTTTGTCTGCAGCAAAGCCCACTGTCCAAGCCAGAAATATATTAATGGTGCAGTTATTCTGATTTATGCATTGGAAGATTAAAATTCAATGCTCTTTTGTTGATGGCAATTACAGAATTATATCGCTTATCCATTAACAGTAGATGTGGAAACAGCTGTCCTGTGTAAGTCTTTGTTAGGAGAAGAGGGGCTGGCAGGTTTCTTGATATCACTGAAGCTGTGTGAATATTCATACTGAAGATTAAATACCTCCCTCCCTCAAGTTAATCTTTTTAGAGGCAATTTACCTGCAAAAGAGATGCAGATTTGCTATTTGAAGGTAGTCAGCAAGTGATTCTGAGGTTGTATTTGGTCTTGTGAATTACTTGTAAATTATTCTCCAGAACTATAATTTATAAATGTTATCTCTTCTCATTCCTGCTTGTTATTTGCCACTTAACTCACCAAGTATCATTTCCATGCAAGGAAATGAATAATTCCCAAATCCACAAAGACTCATTGCATGTGTAGGACACTTTTTCTGAGGTTTTATTAATGCCAAAAGAGTTGCATGAAGGGGGTATGAAACTCTCTTTGAACTCTGAGCTGTGAAAAAGTGCAAGAGAAGAACGTGCTTGTAGCAAATCTGGTTTTTGTGCATGGGTACAGTTTGGTGATCCTTAACTGAGTCATTCTCTTGTTGCAGGAGTTCTCTGTGAGAGAAATCTTTCAGTTTCTCATCTGTGCTGATTGTGAGATGTGGAAAAATTACGGCGGTATTAGAAATGGGGTCTTCTTAAGATTCAGTTTTCAATAAGACCACTGAGACTTTTCTGTGATCTAATTTCTGGTCTTTTCCTACTCGCCTTTGAAAATAAATATCCCCTGAGGGCAGCAAACAATCTAATGGGAATCTTGGATGAGGGGCTTAAATGATTTCACTTAAAGTGTTGTTTGTTCAGTTCTTCAATCTGTCTGTCCCTTTCTTCAGTCGCTTATGATTTTACTGAGATATCTCCATTCCAATTAAGTGAATGAACTTTAGAATTGAGTATGGCTGTCATAGGAAGCAGAATGAACATGACTGATTTTTATAATAGAAATTGGAAGCAATTACCAGTTTTTCATCTTCTTGCTTGCTTGGAAAATTTACACTTAACTCAGCAATACACCTTAATTAAAGGCCTATCTATCTATCTATATAACCTTCTCTTTCTAGAAAAAGTCCCTCTGTGAGCTATATTAAATTTACTGTGGCTTCATCTCTTTATTAATAACCTTTATTAATAACCTTTTTGTATATTTTCAATTAAGTTTCTGATCACATTATAGAACTGAGGTAAGAGCTCTCTCTGACCTTTAATAGGACATGGATAATAGAACATCTTTGGCTCGCGTTCTCCTTTGGTAGCACAACCTCCCACTTCTACTGAAGTCATCCATGGAATGTGTAGACTGCGAAATGTGCGTGTTGCATTAAGAAAGACTACACCAGACTGCAGTAAAACTAGATGGGCATCCATTCACAGTCTTTGAGTTTAATAGTGATTAAACAACCTTACTTTTATTTGATTTTATGGCAAATACCATTGGGAGACCATGAATGACTCTTAAAGTATGATACAAATGTTTTATTCTGATTGATATTTTCCATATGGCAGGTCATGCTTCTCCCCACGTGAACTGTAAGGAGAACACAGTGGGGCAGAATGCCTTGTTACTTTTAAATGATTGGGACCAGATAGTGTTGGAATTCAGATCCTAATGTCTTGGCATTTGGACACCCAGTAGAATTGTAATTAATGATATAGAGTGATAAGGGATGTTTATGCTCCCTTCGAGTCCAAAGTATTACTGGGTGGGAAGGGTACATCTGATAGCCAGCCAGAATTTTGTCAATACAAATATCAGAACCAGCTGCTTTTCTTGCTGCTCTGCCATGACCAAATTAATCCGTACTTCTTTATGTCTTCGTCTTTTCTCTTGTAACCTGTAGCTCATGTTGCTCTTAGGAATTCTACTGCCAGAGGCATCTATCATGTATTTTCCTCTTGATAGGTGTTTATTATATTACTTTGCTGAGTATGACAACCTCAGCTTCTCTTCGGCTTTTCTTTTTTTTTTCCTTTTTGAACCAGCCTTTTCATAGCCTTTTGCTACAACAAATCATATAATCAGCCACGGGTGAAAGCTACCAAAGCACACTGGGGATGAAGTAACTTAAATTTGGCAAGGTGACATATCTCTGCATTGATTCTTGTCAGTATTTCTGTCTCCATTGATGTCTGAGTGTTTAGGAAACATCATCTCGCATGTCCACCTAAGTGGGATCTGTGGAGCAAAGCAGAGGCAGGGTTTGGTATTTCAGATGGAGGACCTGATCTCTGGCAGACCCCCACGGAATGCCGAGGGGAGCAGCTCCGGGATGGGCTCAGCTCAACGCACGACAAGGTGACTCAGTTGTTCCCGCATGCGTTTGTCCTATTGACTCAACTAATTGAATTACGAGTTGAACCTGCTGGTGAATGCGCCACGTCAAGGAGCCGTGGAGCAGTGTCGTGCTGAGGCGGGGGCTTGGCTTTCAGCACAGCTTTGGAATCAGCCGAGATGTGCAGATAACACTCTCAGCAGTTGCCTTACTTCCGAGGCTGTCCCAGCGGCGTTCCGACGCAGGCGTCTCGCCCTGGAGCAATGCAGTCTCACAGTCACCATCCTTGCCGCCTCACTCTTAGTCAGCAGGACTCCTGCTTCATCACCAGCCAAACCGAAAATGCATTCATCATCCTCATTGTCAGTGCACCTGCTGTGATACCTGCCCGCAGCTCTACTGGTATTTCCAGCCCACTCCACCTGTGTGTCGGCTTATTCCACAATGATGGCCACGCTTCCTTCTGTGTCATAGCCTGCATTCCTGATATGAACTCTATGACTTCTTACAGCAGGCTCTGAGTCTCTGCACGCTTAGCTCCTCTGAGACTGGCACTTCAGCTTGTTTTTTTTCCTTAAGGAACTGAATTTGCTACAACAAATTCTGTTCCAGTTCTCCTACCCTCTTTCTACTTCCCTATCCTGTGATTGTAGATTGAGAAACAACCTCTTCTTTAGCATACCTAAGCATGCGAATGTGTGCCATATCATTAGGCAGATATTTTTCATTTGCTTTCATTGTGATGTTTATTATTATTTTTTTGCTCTGAAGATGGAAAGTGGGAACAGAGTGAACCAAGGTACCTATCTGCAACCAGGGCTGAGACCAGACCCTGAATTTCCTGATGGCCTTTCACATCATTGTCCTCTGTATATTTTCCCTGTGACATTTTTTATTTACGGAAACAGAAACTCTGAAATTTGCCAGATTTTATGTCAGGGGTTTCGGCTGTGCTGCAAGGACAGGTTTTTATACTTGGGCCATGCCAGCTGCATTTCTGCTAAACTGTAGAAAAGGGGATTATTGTGAACATTGAATACATCTCTAAGGATATTTTTCCTACTGTGAGTGTGCTGTGGTTGCTACCAGGTTCTTCTGTTGTTGGGAATAGGACAGAGTAGCTTAAGAGAAAGCACTTCTTTTAAAATGTGGTGTGCACTGAAAAGAGTCTCCAGGGCTGTGTGTCTGGGAATTGCACTCAAGCTTGTAATTCAGGGACATTAATGGCATGCAGTCCTAATTGCAGAGGAGGGAAGGGATGGTGAAGCAGCAAATCTCTGTTTGCAGATGAGGCACAGGAGGAAATAGGAGCACAAAGCCAAGGAGGGAGCTGCGGTAGGAGCAGCTGGTGCTCTAGGATGTAGATCCTTGACTGCACAGAGTGGCAGAGCCATCCTGTGCTGGCTGGGGATGGACAGCCCTCTTTATTTGTCATTGCTTCTGCACTCTCTTCAGGTAAATCTACCTCCCTCTCCCTGGCCACTTCCACACTAGAGCTGAGCATACAATGCCAAAAGGAAAGGACAGAATGCTCTGGCAGACAGACATGCAGGATTTCCTCCCTGCTGCCCTTCATGATGCTCTGCCAACTCCCAAGGACAGCCCCTAGCAGTCAATTCATTTTCCTGTACATAATTTTAGAAAAGACCTGGGAGGAAGGAAACCTTTCCTGTCACTTTTATTTCTGGAATGAACTAATTTCTGGATCTCATATCTGGAACAACAGTTCTGCTTGCTACAAGGTGAACACAGGGGACCTAAGGTGAGGAACTGAGCTCTGACTCTCTCTCCAACATCATCACACACTCCTGAAATGGCTTCTGCGCTTCATCTCTCTCACCCTTCGTAAGAGACCTTGGGACAGTCTGGAGACACGGTAGGAAGAGCCTGAGCACACTGTGTGAAGCAGCACTGCCTCCAACTGCTCCATGGGATGCTGGGGAGAAGACTTATACACAACATTTAGTTTTTTTGTGATTGAATCTAAAATGATTTGGTGATTTCCATTTGTCAGGAAGCCCCAGTTCTTCTGTTATCTGATTATGTGAGGCTTTCAGTCTCCAATTAAAAATAATTCTACTGGTTCTTTGAGTCGTAGAGAAAAGCTTTGCCACAGATAATCCAGTTTGAAAGCTGAATGCTTGGAGTGAAAACTGCATCCCTTGGGGCAACGTGGGTTTCCTGGTAGCATGTTTTTAGAAGTCATCAATACCCAGTCAGAGCTGCAAAACATATTTGGGTTTTTAGGCCATGTAATTTACCTAAAATGTGGTAAATCTGTGGGAGGAAGATGGAACAGCCCAGAAATGGCATCGTTTTGACACATGGAAGACAGTGATTCAGATATTTCACAGGTACATGGACTACTGCAAATCTGCAGCTCGTGAAATAACTTGACAGTGTTTAAAGAAGAAGAGGGAGTGTCAGTCCCCTTTCCATCGTGCCAGCTGGTCATTTTTGTTTTGCTGCACAAGCAGAGGGCTCAAGGAAGAGGTGAGCACTTGGATTTCCTGAGGAAATACAGCTGTCTTCTATGGAAGAAGCATTGTGCATGGAGCTTTAATTGACACCTCTTCATCTGGACTTGCTCTGTGAGTGAGGTTAGGATCGCAGTACCTGAGGATGCTAATCCAGCACTTCTTGCTGACCTTATACTGATGTACGTAATTTAAACCAACCCAATCTACACCCAAAGTGTACACCCAAAGTAACCCAATCTGTCACCCAAAGTGACACCATTTCAGCTGTGAAAGTGCAATATGTGCCAAAACTTCTAATGCAACCATTTTTTTTCCTGTTTAATCTCTAGTATCTGATGTGAATGGAGGGAAAAAAATATGTACAATATATTCATTGCAACAGAGTCTTAGAAACGAAAATGTAAATGCATGAGCATGACACAAACTCCCCTTCTGTTAACATGCACTCAGAGAAACTTGTTCAAGTTGCCAAAAGCATAGTTAGCCAACCTACAGTGTGTATATGTGTAATTTACTGCAGGGAGGGGACAGGACTAATTTATGCACTTGGCCCTCGGACCACGGTTTACCTCAATACTTGTCAATGTGCAAATTCTGTAAATCTTGCTGGAGAAGGAATGTCTGCTCACGCCAGGCTCTGGACATGCTGAAAATGTCACTCACGCAGATGATGACTTGTGTTTAATTTGCTGTCGTGGATGGGTCTGAAGCAAACTGTCTTGTTCCAAACATCTCTAAATTTGGGAGTTTTTGGCACCCCAGTCCAGTTATGAGTCAATAGTTCTCTGTGTTCCAAAGAACAAGTATTAGGTTGCAAAGGTGGGAGCTGTTACGAAACGTGATAATATAAAAAAATGCCTATATTAATATTTTTGTTAAGTCTCTGAGTTAGAGGTTTGCCAAGGCTTAAGTAGACTCTAGATGAGCTGGACATATCCAATGAAACTAAGTAACGTGACTTCTTTTCAAACAAATATGACTCCTGGGTGTGCATTACAACTGTTGAGCACTCCAGACCTGCTGCACCTCGCCCTCAGAGGTGCTGTATTGCAGTATTGAAGCCAGGCCTTATTTCTGGTTTTGTTTGGCACTAAATAAATAGGCTCTGATTTTCAGTACCTCTGTCAGAGAAGTAAAAAATGTAGTGTGTCTTTGATGGATATACAAGCCCTAGGAAGAAAACAATAAGAAATGAAAGAATTATGTGACCATCTTCAAATTAAGTGCATTGGAACTCCCATCTCTCTCGTGATGTCATTGCTGTATTCACAGTTTCTAAATCATGTACAAGTTTTTTAAGATTTCTCTCCATGTGGCATCCGCATTTCTTCTATTGTTGCCGTAATTAAAAGCTCACGTTATGCTGCCTCTCCTTCTTGTCCAGAGGGAAACCCTTGGCACAACCTATGCTGGGGCTCAGGTGTTGGCTCAGATGGGCAGGTAGAAGAAGAATGCCTCGAGCTACATAGAGTTGTACCTTGCAATCTGGTGTTGCACTCTGTTTTCTGGTCAAGTGAGTAATTCTGCTTTGTTTTTAGGAATTGAAGTGGGATTTCATTTGCTAGCCTCCTGTAGAACCCTTAATGTTATTTCGGTGTTTCGTAGTTCCCCTATCATCACACACTGGTCTCACTCTGAGGTGTCTCCCAAGTGAGTGGGTTTCAGATTGAGTGGCAGAGTAATGGAGGATTAAAATATTGGCACCACAGAAGGTGATTCCAGTCCCTAACATGGCTGCCCAGCATAGGAAAGGCAGGCAGCCCCTCCAATCCCTGCAACGCCTCCCAGGCTCACCTTGACCTTTACCTGTGCTTGCTGTACAGGGCCCCTTGCTGGAATAGTTCTTTCCAATCCAGTTTTTCCTGGCTGCTGTGAAGCACGCTGCTTATATTGTGATGGAAGAAGCCAAGTTTGCTTCTTTTTTTGTACTGTCTGAAAAGCTGTGTATGTTGAATAACCCACACATGGAGCAGTGGGCAGCATAACGCAAGCACAGTGTGCTGCGTGAGGATCAGCTTAGCATGTTGCATCAATGACGTTGTGCAGCATAACACAAACAGCTTATTCTTTTTTTCACAGCTGTTCTCCCAAGCATTTTAAGCGCACATTCTCCCTCAGCATGCATGAGATTTACGCATTTCACTTCCATTGACATGGTAAAAAGACCCTCCTCACTCACAGATTTGTTCTTTTAATAGACATTCAGCACAAATGAGAATTGACTACATGTGTGTGTCCAACAGAGAGCAGAACAGAACCAGCTGTAGGCACACATAACTGCTTAGGAGGCCCATTTTTTTATGCTGATTTGGTAACTCAATAGCCAAATCTTCCTTTTTAGGAATGGGAAGAAGAGGAAAGACAGGGGACATCATCTTTAGATTGTATCATCTGTGGAAGAGAAGAATCAACAGGGAGAGAACTCTACATAAGGCTCTCCTCTCCCAGATAGAGTAAATAAGGTTCAGTGTGGGCAAATATGAGCTCATGTTGCCTCTGCTCAGGGCTGGCAGAGCAGTCAGGGTGTTTCAGCCCTGAGTCAACACTGTGATAACTTGCTCGTGTGACTTTCTCATTGAAGTTAGAGATCCTTCAAGATACTGAATATCTGTGGTATAGGCACACTTCTCGCTACTTTATACTCCAAACTCTTTCAAACCATAAATGTAAGTCAAGTGCATGCAGATAGTAGAAAGGACAGCATGAACTTCAGGAGAGACGGGTCAGGCTCTGTACACATCTTCACTATCAGGAGATGCAGAGGTGAGTCATCTGCACAACACGATGGCAAAACAAACAAGGAGCTTAGCAAAGATTTTTCAGAATTACCCACTCAAGAGGTTGAGTCTTAAAAGAAAATGGCATTAGGAAGAAATAAGTGGCATTGAGTCGGGCTCTTAATTTGATGCCAACGGTACCTCAGAGTAAGCAGTTTCCCAGAGGATTGTCAGAGGTGTGAAATGAATGAGAGCTGCTTCACAGGCATTTGTGGGCACACACACCTGCTTACAGCAAGGAGAAAGACAGTGCGTAGATGTCTGGAATGCTGCATAAAAGCTGTCTGGTGAAGTAGGCAGAGCAATTAAAATCCATCTCGCTTAAACGAACCCCGAGTGCAGGTCAAACAAATCTAATTTTTATTGTTCCTTAAGGAGATGTCTGTATAGGGGACAAAAGGAGGATGCAGCCATCAGGTTAAAAAAATCAAGATGCCTTTAAAAAATTAAATGTTCACAATAGTGCTACAGCAAGCTAGATAAATGATATATTACTGTGATGGTTTAAAACTAATTGATGACTAATGTTGTAATGCATTCGTAGCTACACTGATCTATTATATATCTTGGCCAAGCTGAAGGGACGCTTCAAGGAGAAAAATTGCTAACTGTTTTAACCTGATGGAACTCAGGGAAAAAATAGTTACTTTAAGAGATAAATGGAAAGGTTGTGACCTCCTAATGTACGTCTGGGTCTTGCAATGCAAAATCAAATTATCATTAAACAGAATGCGATCTGTGATAGAATTAAAGCAACTAGAAACTGGTGCAGAAATTTCTGTAGGGAAATACAATTGAGCAGTTTGAGCTGGGAATATTAGCAACAGAGCTGTAGGAAGTGCCTGGCCAAAGAACTGGCGTAACAAGTTGGAATGGTTTTGCTGTAGAATGAAAGTTGGAGGCAGCAGGAAAAATGTTAGCATATTTACTCCAATTTACATACATAGGACATTCTATAAACATTGGTTAATTAGCATATGAATAATTAGTAATTTACACCAAGTTTGAGTAACATGCATCTTTGGTTCTTGGAGGGAGACAGGAAGCCTCGTTTCCCCTTCTCATTTTTGTCATGCCTGAGGCTCTTGCCCACTGGGTTTTACCCTTACAGATGGAATTCAGAGAAGATGTCAGTCAGGCTCTGCTTATTTTCACATCTAATTCATGCAAAAACCAGGTTTCCTCCTGAGGCAATAAACTGGCCCAGATTTGCTTCAGAGTTTGGCCTAGGTTCAGTGAATGACTCACTTTTACTAAGGTACATCCATCTTCCTGGCTGAAACACAGTATGGGAAGTGTTGTCAAAGAGCAGATACCCACATAGAACTGCAGCTTAAAGATTCAAGGCCTTAGGAACCAGCAGTAATAGCTTGTTTCGTCCCCTCATTTCCTGTTATCCAATATTAAGGGCACTGGGTGGGCGTAAGAAGAACACCATTACTCAACTCAGAGAACCAGTGAGGTTTTTGAAGGCAAAATGCACTGCAAAAGACAAGGATGTATTGCTGGAAGTTGTGCTAGGAGGAGCTGCAACCAGTAAGCCTCTGTGGTCACAGGTTCTGGATTGCTGTTGCATACTCTTGTGGAATAAATGCAGCAACAGGTTACAAATGGAAATGTAACACTTAAAGGCTGATGCTAAGATGCAGAATACCTTGAAAAGGCCATAACTGAAAAGCACCACTGAGATCCTTAGCCTTACTCTCAATGTCTGAATTGGTTCCTTGAATAAATAGGAGCATGATATAAGAGAAAGCAATTTCACAAAGACAGCCTTCACCACAGGTGATGCTTTAATTTTCTTCTGGTTGAGAACAAGTTAATGTAACAAGAACACTCCCAGCCAGCAATACTGTCTGAGAACAATATATTCCTCTATGATGAATTAACCTTGCAGTGGGAAGGGAAATGCCTGCAATACCAAATTGCAAATATTTTCTACAAAAATTCTTTCTGTGAAGTGTTTGATGTTCCAAAAACCCCAAAGCCTCCATATATTTAAGCCTGCCGTGTATTAGGCTTCCTTCTTTGCATTCATTCAGTGCTGGTTTGAAGCCCAATACAGGCAGCAGCTTGGAAAAACAGTTTTCTAACTCAGGATGGAACAGCTGAAGTCTCAAGCCTGGAGGTGTTTCTTCTAAAGGGGAAAATTGTTCTTGGGTGAAAATGTAAAGTTATTCAGATGGTGGTGTTGGTGTCAGTTTTCAGCAACATCAGAAACTCAGTAATATAAGTATCACTGAGCTGATTTAGAGCATGCATTTTCTAACAGGAAGGCAATCAGACATATCTTCAACTCTATCTGGGATTTCTTTCCTTTCACTTACATATTAAAGCAAAGCAAGAGTAATGGATACTTTTCTCCCATATCAAGCTGACCTGCTACATCTTGGTGTGGAGCAAATTACTTTTTGATGGGAATTTTTAAGGCAAAAAAGAACGCACACAAGTTAGCTTTAGATTAAACTTTGAGCTGCTAGTCAATTTTAAGAGATAAGGTGTGGAAAAAGTACTAAGTAAACTTGAAGCACTTGCTGCTTGGATTGTAATAGGCGATCAAAGAGGGTTGGAGATGTGTTCTGAAAGATTCGTTTCATTCAGTGAAAGCCTCATTTTTCTCCCCAGATCTTCAGATACTGTAAGATAATGTGGGAAAAATTAAGTTCTAGCATTAGAACCTACAAATGGATGCATACAAATTGCACATGCAGTTTGCTATATGCCCATCATCATGGGGTCATGCCCTGCTTGCACACTTGCTTCATAGCTACAGAGCTGACCCTTGGTGGCCATGACTCTATCAAGGGAAACGTTTGCAGTCCATGGGATCATTATCTGCCACCCTAATTTCTCAGGATGTTCTTTTCAGTGCATGCGGTGTTGGTGAAGACATCCCCCAGTATTTCTGGGATTGCAACACTCTGTAGGTGAAGAAGCTGTTCTGGTGTTTGGGTTACGCTCATAAACAACAGCCCTGGCAGTTCTTCATGAGGGTGGAGTTACACAATCAGTCTTGTCATCGTGCTCTTGAAAACAATCAGACATGAAATAGACTAAAGTAAGAGTACAGCTATAATTTTATTTCCTTCCTCAAGTGTTCATCTTGATTCATCACAACTCATTGCTGCAGCTGACAGAAAAGGAAAAAAACTACACCAGGTTGCTCACAGCCACATCCAGCCTGGCCTTGAATGCCCCCCCAAGAAGGGGGGGGAACCACAGCCTCACTGTATCAGTGCCTTACCACCTTCACAGGAAATAATTTCCAGTCTAAATCTACTCTTTTCCAGTTTGAAGCCTTTTCCCCTCTACCTGCCTGTACAATCAACAAATACACAGATGGCTAGTATAACAGAAATCTTGGCTACATGGTTATTACACTAAAGCAGAAAACAGAGGAGATAGGGACACTCACCCATAACCTAGGCTTACTTAGGAAACTCCAGCAGAGTAGACCTCCAGAAGAGATCCTTCCCTGCTGGCAGTCAGCACTTAAATGGGCCAGGAGAGCTGCAGCCAGGCTCCACCCCTTCCAGCAGCACAGGTGAATTGCCTTCACCTGTGCTCCCATGGTGACTCATTGCTCGCCTCAGGTGATCAATCAGAGGCTCAGGCCGTGTCTCAGCAGTTCCCAAACACTGCCCTTGATTGTCAAGTCTCAGTGTCAGAATGTAGACAGGAAATTTAAAATGTACCTGTGATAGTTGTTATGTTTACCACTGTTCTGATATTGTGTCAGTAGTCTAAAGGAATTTTCCATGTGATGCACCGAATGTTCTGCTCTGAGAGAACTCAGCAATGGGCATGTTAAAAGCTACTACATTTTTCTTCCTTCCTGGTCCAAGCTTGAGTGTCTTTCAGTAGTTTTGTCTCTGATATGGTTTCGAAATAGCATTAATTTTCCTAGGAAGCCTTAGGCAAGAACCTGGACGTTTGCTTCATGCTGCTTTGGCAGCTCAAACAGTTGCAGAGAGAATGGAATACTATCTCCTCCAGTTCTCCAACAGCATCCCACTTGCCTGGTTCATGTAGGCAGGAATTGCTGAGGAAACTCCTGTTTTCTGGGCCATGACCCGTGAAGCTGCATGTTTCAGGAAAAAGCAGGTTAGCCCCTGGAGGAGGAAAGTGTTGCAGCTCTTTTTCACTGATTCTGTACAGAAGTCAGAAGTTTTCAACACCAATGAGAGCATCAGTGTGTGCGTTCTGATTTCCTTCTGTCATGCAAAGTATAAATCTCACAAGTGTGAGATCAGTCCTGCCCAAAATACTTGAAGTCACCTAAAATATTAGAGAATAAATATTTTATATTTTCCTCCAGGGTTCCGAGTGTTGCAGACGTTGTTACCATACAGTACAAGCTCAGGCAATGTATTGAGTTCACAGTATAGATCTACACAACAAAGATGAGGCAGAACTATCTGGATCCCCAGTATCTTTCTACTAACAGCTGTCTCTAATCATATCACTACATTTATCTGGTATTTGTCCTGTTTTCTGGCGAGCACCTACTCAGAATGTATCTGTAAGGAACAGAGAAAAAGCAAGTAATTCTAACATCCAAGATGTTACAATATAAATCCCGTGATATTTTCTAATATGTGAATGTTCCTAAATGACAGACAGACATCCCTCAAACTGCCTCCCTTACAGATCTCCCTTGTTCCAGAAACTTGGCCTGAGTCAGGAGGAAACCCCATAACTGTCCCTATGAAGCTGAATTGCATCACCATGGATAAGATGTGGGGCAAAATTGATTAACGGTGTAATTGCATGAAAATCAGAAATACTACAATGGGGCTGAATCTGCTCTGTGTTATAAAATTACTTCCCTAGGGGCAAAACGTCTGCAACCAGTATCGTGTTTTAATTATTAGGGATTTATTTTGGGTTGTACGCAGAACACAAAAATAATATAACTGCATTGGAACTATCTACATATATGGTGAATTTATTCCTGTTTCTAGTGCTCTTCAGTTTCTTTCTGTACGATGTGCAGGTGGGTTTATGACCCTACAAATTTCTTAATATGTACTTGCATGAGCCCCTGTTGAATTTCTGCAGATTCTATGAGATAACAGTGCTGACTTTAGATTATTGTCAATTGTACATTTTGCAATGTGTTTAGGAGAAAGGCTGCGGGTTGTTTATAATCTTGAAAGTACAGATTCCAGTTAACAACCTTACCCTCAGAGAGCAGACGACTGTTTTTCACAAATCAGCAGATGCTGATGGTGTTTCAACTCTTGTGACTGTGTTCACAAGTGTCTGAATTCAAAAGGCAAAATAGGATCTGCCTTTTGTAGGAAATCACAGCCACAAAAGCAGACGACATGCTGCTTAAAGGGTTAGAGTCATTTTCTACCTGTCTCTGTGCTGTCTGGATTTTGGCATCGCTATGATACATCACCTCTGTAACGAACTACTTCACATACGCTGGTTATACTCAATTCAAAACTCTTGAGAGGTTGCTGCAGAAAAATATTTAACCTCTGCTACTTATTTTTCATGAGATTTAAGGTATTGTGAAATTTAAGAAGCTCAAGAGATTTTCACTGCTTGGCTTGTGAAATTCATTTCCAGCTCAGCAGATTGTGGTTTCGGAATTTTGCGCATCTGGGTTTGCCATGGGTTGAGAGGGAAGATGTGTGATGAGTCTGCCTCCAGACAGAGCAGGGCTGTCTGCCTGCTCCTGGGCAGCGAGGTCTGGTGCCTGGGACTGCAGCCTGCCTGCCCACACCTGCCCTGAGGCTTCTGTCCCAGCAGGCAAAGGCTGCACTGTCGTAGCTGCCCCTGACAGCAGTGACCTCAGGAAACACTGAGTGTAAAGGGGTCTGCAAAGAGGGTAAAGGGATAAGCAAAGCTGTGCCTTGTGTGCATGTCCTGAACCTGGGAAGCAAACAGGACGTTTTCCATGCTGGCAACATGAGTGGCTGCAGCAATAAACGTATGCAAGGACTGTTGAGCAGCCCTCTACCGTGCTGCAGCAGTGGAATTCTTGTCCAAGCACTGGTGGGGAATGTCTTCTTCTTACCCTAATCTGTGGCAGCCTGGCAGTCTTCCCAGGGGGGAGCCAGTGGATGAAAACATGACTTTAAGGCAGAACTTTCAGCATTCACATCACAGAAGGAAGTTTATAAAGGACGTGGTATGTGCATTTTCCCTTTGTACACCACTGTACAGCAAGCAAGTCGTCCCATCTTCCCACCACACTCACACAGCATCACAGAGCCTCACATATTCTTATGGCATTGTCAGTGTGGTTTCAAAAGAAAAATCCCCGAGTTCTCTGAAATGCTCAACTGTTGGGTACCAGAACCCCAAAACATCTTGCCTGCAGTAGGCATTAGGAAAACAGAGCAGCGCTGATTCGAGTGCCAAGTGATTTTTTAGAAGGCTGACTCCCCTGACAATAAAGGTTTTTGATATCCAGCCAAGAGGGCAGGCAGGAGCAGGCCTAGGCAAGACATTGGAATTTTGGAGGAGCCTGAAAAATGGCATGCTTGTTTCTATCAGCTGCTGAATTTTGTATTAGAAGGTGAGCTACCCAAAAGTTAAGCAGATGGGTCAGAGATTGATGAAATCTGAATTATTTTATTAGTTATACTTAGAGCTGCATAAAGCAGGGATTTTCCATCTTGGCTGCTCTAGTGTCTAAGAGTAACTAATCATTTCTATTAAAAACAGGAAAAAGGAAATTTCCTTTTTTTCCTACGGTACACTTCTCAGAATGTTTAGCTTTCCACTCAAAAATCCCTTGTTCTTGTGACATATAGTCAGCTGTTTTTTCCTTCCCTGTCTCCCTGTCCTGATCTGACTGCTCAGAAAGCATTTCATCCAGAGCACTTCCCAACTTCAGTTTCCTCCTCCAGAATTATCCTGCTTAAGAACGAGACTTGTATAATCTGCATAAGCAAAAGCACGCTACATGATTCTTTATACAACTTTTCTTCCCTTCAACTGTTATATTAATCAATATCTAAGTAAGCAGAATTTTTGACTGCTCAGAGATGCAATCCCTTTACAGTTCTGCTGTGAGTAAAGCAATTTACTTATCTGATTGTTTTGCTTTGCTAAATGCATTGGCTTTAGATGAGCATTTTTGGCATAGAAATTCCTGAAAAGACCATATCTAAGTGAGGAAATTGCAGAAGAGAAAGAAAGTGGTTATATAGATGGATTATATATTACTCATTTCTCCCTCAATATAAATTTAAGAATGATTTACAAGAGAACAGATCTCTGTGGCTTTATTTCAGTGTTGTAAAGCAACACTATAGCTAGCATGGCTGTTCTCTTTAAGATTCCTCTTCCTCTGAAAAAAACTTGGGTAATGTGAATTTGTCTTAGCAGTGCTGTCGATGCCATCCGTGGCCTCACTGATGGATACTGAGTAGGTATATTTCCCAACAGCCTCTTCCATCAGTGCTGAAATTTGGCACTAAACCAGCACAACCACTTTTATTTTCCTGTGGTGGTGGTTTCAGTTAGCAATACATAGCCATGCCTTCTGATTTGGGGACCAAAGGAAAGCCCCAAAGCTGTTCCTATTCATCCTCTGGGGCACCAGTTGGACCAAAAAAATCTTGTCTGGTACATCTGAGAATTCTGAATCACTGGATGCAGTGCCAGCCATTTTTCTGCTTGTTGGAAAAGATCCTGTTGCCTTCAAAGGTAGGCTAGTATCTGCATTTCTGGTATGGCTGTGGTGGGCAACGCAGCAAGACTGTCTGCCCAGTTCTCTGCAGGGACATTCCTCTTGTGCATACATGTGCTCCTGGCACAACAGCTCCCACCACTGTTCACCAGCAGGCCAGGATCCTTGCCTTCAGGGAGGCCGAAAGACGTTTTTGTGTGGATCTCAGTGGAGCAGGAGTGGAGCTTTATTTCCTTGACAAGACTGGAAAGTGTTCATTCTGTCTCTTTCCCCTTCACACACATATTTTCTTTTCTTTGTAGAGCAAGTCATTTGTCTTTATCTCACCATTCACCTTCCTATTTGATTGCAGTTAATGGAATTGTCACCTTTATGTACTCATGTGCCATTTCTCAACCTGTCTGGACTTCGGCCCCCAAAGGTTACCACTGCTAGTGAAGTAATATGATTAAGTGAGTCTTTTTGGACAGATTTATGCAAGATTTTTTCTCCGGCAAGTGTCACATCTAGTCTAGTTCTGTAAAAGAGAATATTTCAAAGATGCCAACTGTCATCTAAAAACACTAAATTGTTCCACAATGCTGGTTGAGAGGACTGCAGGCCATATCAGAGCAAGGCTGATTTACGCTACCTGAAGTAGCTCTGTGGCTTAAAATATGGGCTTTGGATAACCATGAGAAAGAAAAGAACATTCCTGTCTTTCAGAAAGCACATTTAACAGGGAATTTTCATTAGTTACTCTCAAATGAAAATGTAACAGGATACTTTTTAAGTGAATCTGGCCAAAATTTTCATCAGTGACATCGACAGTGGGATCAAATCATCCTCAGCAAGTTTGCTGATAACACTGTGCTGTGCAGTATGCCCCTTTATTATCAGGGCATTGAAGCATTGGCATAGAGCTCCTAGAGGGGGGGTGCTGCCCTGTTGTCCCTGGAGACACCCAGGATCAGGGGACGGGGCTCTGAGTACCTTGTGGAGCTGTGGGTGTCCCTGTTCATTGCTGGGGAGTGGGACCAGATGGCCTTTAAAGGTCCCTTCCAACTTAAATGAAATATATATATTTTTTCCTCTTATTTTTGCTATGACTTGGAGGAAAAAAGCCTGGAATAATTGAGATACCAGTGTGATATAGGTATAAAAAGGACAATGTTGATTCTGTGTGTAACTAAGGGTGCTCAGGGAATTGTTATTACCACTGTATGAGTCAATGGCAAGACATCACTGTCATCATCATCCATGGTGGTGTGCTATGCCCACTTGGGTACAGAGAAAAAAAAAGAATTCTGATGGAAATAAGTGCAGTGAAAGCTTATTAAGTAGTGCAAACTTTGCTGTCATGAAAGAAATTGTAAATTGTATTTAACTTTGCAAAACAAAGGCCAAAAGGGGGTTCAAACTGTGTGTATAAATGCACTGAGGGAGGAGAAGCGCTATTTACATTAAAAGAAAGTGTAAGCCGGCCATGGATGTATGAAGGACAGAAATCACAACTTTTATTTTCAAAGAAATGGGATTCTGGAACAGAACAGTAAAGAAGAGAGATAGCTGGGGGAGGGGTGAAGAGCGAGAACTATAAACTGAAGCACAGCTTGTTTGTGGAAGAGTTTATAGAATTTGACTGTCAAGGATAGTAGAAGAACACTTGGGTTCATTTCACTGGGTTTCATTTAACTGCTTCTCAGTTGGGCAAAACATGTGGGTAAATCACAGTCACAGCACTTTGTTTTGGATCACTGAGCTAACGTGAAACAGCTTGTGTCCACGCTCTGCACTTTCTCCCCGTGGCCCATTTCCCTGCTCAGACCGGTCCCTTCTGCTGCAGACATTTTCCATGGGCCGGGTCCTGCATGCTGGGACTGGTCTGACTCAGATGGTGATGTGCACAGCTCAGGAGAGACATTTGCATCCCACTACAGGAGGTGCAGACCTCCCGGGGCGTGAAGTAGAGCATGAGAGCACAAACTCCCACGGCGCAATGAGCTGACTTGGAATTACTGCCAGGAGAGTGGTATTTGTTTTTTAAATCTATCAATTCAAAGCAAAACATTTGGACTAACACGGGAAAACAATGAATATTTCAGTGTGGGTTTCATGTCCTTTCCTGCCCTGTCAAGATGTAAGGTATTTCCAATGGAAAGCCGATTTGCACAAAGATGCCAGTTTTGTAAAGTGGTGTTTTCTGTCAGAAAGTCATTCCAATGGAAAATTACCAACTGGTGCTAATACAAAGTGACTAGCAAAGGTTTCAAAATGATTCAGTGGCCAAGCTGGAATGCGAACCCACAGCCCCTGACCGCTAACCCTGTGCTCCGACCACAAGACAACACTCATCTCTCCCTGAGCAGGGTTGTTCTTGCACTATTTCTGCCTGGGCCAAAGTGGGAAAATTTTGGAAATGTTGCAAGAGAGCTTTTTCTTAGAAGATTTCCTGATGGGGAATATGAGGAGGGAAAAAGGAGAAATCCGTGGTGGCTCACTGGGGGCCCTTCGGACAGGTTGGGGCATGGGAGTATGGAGGTGAAGAATGTGGCCTCTGAACCCAGAGAGGTTGTGGATGCTCTGTCCCTGGAGGTGTTCAAGGCCAGGTTGGATGGGGCCCTGGGCAGCCTGGTCTAGTATTGGCTATGGAGGTTGGTGGCCCTGCATGCAGCAGGAGGTTTGGAACTTGGTGATCCTCGGAGTCCCTTCCAACCCAGGCCATTCTGTGATTCACATGGAGGATCGTGCTGGCCCGTTTTCCTTCACGGTGGGATGCCAGAAAGCTCCCAGCTGCCAGACCTGCTCTGCCTACTTAAGAAGCAGTGAAGATTGGGGATGCTCATTTCAGACCCGTCGTTCCGTGGTTTCCTCCCCAGCTGCCTGGGCTGCTTACAGCCAAGCGGTTCAGCACCCCCGTATTCCTGCAGTGCTGTGAGGGCAGCCAGCCTACAGCTGAGACAGCGCCATCCCTTTAACAAACATCAAGACCCGAAGCCCTCTCCGTTCCATTCACTTTTAAATCAAAGACAACTACTATTCCCTTTCCGAGGCGGCCGCACCGCTGAACTCCTGACCGGGCACGGTGCTTTTAAAAGCACTCGGGGTCCCCAAATGCGAACCAGCTGCCGGCCTTCAAAGCCGATCCGGGGAGCCCTGGCTGCGCCTGCGCCGCCGTCCATCCGCCTCGACTCGGGCAGAAGCGGCCGAGCCGGGGGGGAGCGCGGCGGCGTCGGCGGCGGCGTCTTTCCCGGCAGCGGCTCGCGAGCAGGAAATCGCCCTGTCGGGAAAAGCGCGGTGTGTGTGAGCAGCTCAGATAGTTGTTTCAGTTTGGGCAAGTAAGTGACCGCCTCCCTTAGGCAGGCAGCCCGGGAGGGGCCGCCCCTCAGCAGAACGCGTTCGCCCTGCGCCGTTCCCCCCCCCCCCCCCCCCCCCACCTTTCGGGGCGCGTTGTGCCCTATGGGCGCCACCTCCTATCGGCGCTGTGCACGAGGAGCCCCGGCTGCCTCTCCTCCATTCACCCGCTCGTTCCCAAGGGCAGCGCTCGAGTGACCTGAGCGGGCAGGCGGGGTGCGTGCAGCACTCGTGTGCCCGCTTCGTCCTCTGCACCCCTGTAGGTTTTGGAGCACGCTTAAAGCATCAGACAAGGAGGGCGAGGGGCTCGCGTAGCTCTGAGGCTCCTGAAAAGTAGTAAATGGAGACGTTGCAGCTGAAGTGATGTCCGTATTTTTCACCCTCGTGTTTTCCCGTTGTCCCAGCGAGCCGTTCGCTTAATTCATTGAAATGCTCTTTCCTAAAAGTGCTGAAATTTAATACTGAAATATACTGCGCTTTTAAAGTTTCGTAAAGGCTAATGGTTCTCTTTTCTACGTGTATTGGGATGGGGCAGAAAAGGTTTTGTGGTTTTTTCCTCTCTTTTCTTTATGACTTTTTTTTTTTCCTTCTGGGAGGGAGAGGTGCCTGGGACAAGAGGATGAAAGCAGAAAGCAGAGGGAATTGGATTCTTGTAGGTACAGCTGTTCCCAGCTGTAAGAATCAGGGCAGAAATAAATGTGTAGCGTCAGGAGAGACTAAATAAACCAGTGATATGGTGGGAAGCTTTCCTGTGGACTCGTAGCCACTTCTGCTGCGCTGCTGTGCGTTTGTTATGGTCCTGTTTGTAACTTATCTTCTGAAAATACCGGCTCTTTTCAATAAGTCATCCACTTCCCCAGCAAAGATTCTCACACTGTTTGTTTCATGAATGTTCTTAGTAAGTCTGCCTTCTTTCTTCCCATAGGCTCTATTTAAGCCTTCTTTTGTTTCTGTTAAAGGTTGGCCTGCTGTCTGAGAGCTTGTGGGTTTACAGGAGGGGCTCAGAATAGCTGCCCTGTGTGTTCCTGCTTTGTATCTTGGGTTTTAGTAATGATTCGAGTTGCGATTTTTTTTCCCTTCTATGTGCCACTGGAATATTGAAGTGCCTGCATGCAAAGTCAAAGCAGTGGCGTGGTCTCTGTAGAAGTGAGTTTCTGAGCTTTGTTTCTGAAGGGAAGTCTCTGGTCAGTGTTGTCTGTTTGGCTCTTGTAAATACTTCAGGTTGGTATCTTGTCCACATGTGAAGTGGAAAGTACTCAGACTGTGCCTGAAAAGAGGTTGGAAAAATCTGTGACCTTCAGCTGTTTGATGCAAGCAAGTTTAGAAGGTGGTGGCTTCAGAGATGCTTTCAAAAGTCACTGAAGGAAGCATACAGAAAAGCAATGGCCTGATACCCGTTTGGGTTTGTCCTTGTGGAAGTTTGGAATTACCAGACTGATAGATTCATGAAGAAGGCAGATTTTGCATGTAGCGAAACAAATACCTTTCATAACCCTTCTCCCAGTAAGGGGGGGAGTATATAGGGAGTGTATGTATGTGTATGTAGGGAGAAGGCAGGAGGAAGACAACTCCCTGCATTCAGATGAACAGATGTTATTCTTAACAAAAGAAGTAGATGTAGACATGTTATGTTTGTATGCTGTATCTAGATATCTGATTCATAGGCATAATGTGTTTCTTTCAACCTAACCTAGCGCAGCCTCACTTGCTCATGGGTGTTTGTGAGAGGAGCTTCAAGGTTAGTGTTCTTCATGTTGTAGACCAAATAAATGTGAAATTTTGAAGTGATGGATTACCTACGACTGTCATTCTTCCCATGTTCTTGCCATAGAAGAGTGAACAAATACTGTATGATAAGCCCTGCATTTGGCTAATAGTCGTGTTTGCTTCTGGGCTGAGCATTTTAATAGAAGTGGTTTACGGCATGTCTTTAAAAATTGATTTCACTATTGCATCTACCTACTGGCCTAAGTGTTCCAGGATCTGCCAGGAGTAATTATAGACAGTTGGTTCAGATGTTGCCTAAATGTGTAAGCCTTGATGGGAAACATAGTGGATTTCAGCCAAAATGCTAATTTTGATGTGTTGTCATTTTGTGAAGCTAGGACTCAGAACAAATTATTTTTATACTGATCTACTGATACATAATTGCACAGCTGGGGCCAAGTTTGTCCTTGATGGAGCACTGAACATTAGAGTGTCAAAAGTTACAGTATCAGCACTAACCTGAGTTGACTAACTTGAAAGCTACAGTAGCATAATAACTTCATTTATCCAGGTGAGCTTATGTGCCTGCATTGAAGCTCATGATAGCAAGGCTTACGTGCTCCAGAATGCATTTTTAAAGCCACAGCATGTGTGGTTACAGGAGCTGTCCTTGCCTTTTGAACCATCTTTTACTCCAAGTTGAATTTTACAATTTAAGCAGTATTTTCTTTATTTGTTTTAACATAGAATAAAAATAAAATAAATAATAAAAACAACAACAACAACACGAGTCACAAGATAGGAGCCTGGCACTTTTACAACCAGTGAACTGGTGCTGTTCTGCCTGCCCAGCGTGGGTTAGGATAGAGTGGCGGACATGAATAAGAAAGGTCGTCTTCCTTAGTAATACATTAATAAGTGGATGGATCCAACCACGTCGATCTGTCAGTCACTTTGGAGCCTGTTGCCTCCTTTCAGCTAGTCTGAAGCTTCAATTTCTACAATAGCCAGATTGTGCTTTTTTCCCCCCCTCACAGTCAGTGTAAGCAAGAACATCATCTTCCAGCGCTTCTAGCATTCTGCAGTGTCATCTGGGACATGCCTGATTGCCAGATCATTAGAACAGCCTTCAGGGATGCATGCAGCTGCAGTGTCAAGGAGAGAGTGATCTACGTAGGTTGGTGTGCATGTGTTGTATGATTGTAGTTTTCAGGCTGTGGAGAAGAAAGGGTGCAGCTCTATACCCTCCTAATTCCTTAGGTTTTCCAGCGTGAGAATTGTGTCTTGGCACGGGCTGATGAATGTTTCCTCTGTTTGAGAAATTGTAGTTTATGGCAAGTGTTAAAATCCTGCAGCTTGAGAGTGCACCTGTGATGTTCACAAGTATCAGGAGTCTAATCATGAACTGCTAATTCGGGAGTTTTGCCACTTCAGAGGATGCAGGATCTGACCCTGCTTTGGAAGTGATGCCCTGTCCAGGCAGGGCCAAGATAGCCCCAGTGAGAGCTGGAGCTGCTGGATTTCCCTAGTAGCTCATGCCTTCACTCCTCATCTCTAATTTACGTGTTCTTGTGGTTCTTTGCTTGCCCTTCCTTTTTCCTGAGAGCTCCTGGCTGCAGCTGCTTCCTGCTGCTCCAGCAGTTAGACCGGCAGCAGAGCAGGGAGTTGACCTGACTGCTTTTGTGAGGCCTAGCTGCGAGCTGGGGAAGAAGTGGAGCAGTTCTACCACTGTCAAGTAGAAAAATCTTGGAGTGGGAGAACAAGTCAGTGTTTGTCGTGCCTGCCTGTGGCTGGGGACTGGTGAGGCATCCTGCAGCGTTGTCTCTGGTGGTTGCAATGGAGGGCCTCTCAGGGTGCGCCGCAGCTGTGGGAGCCCTGAGCATGCTTTGAGAGAAGACCACGGTGAGCAGCAGCCTTAAGTCTGCCTTAAGCATCCAGTCTGCAGGCTGGATTCCTCTGTGCAGATGCTCCTTGAGGGCTAATGCATAGGGAATTGCCCATAGTTTGAAGTCCTTGACCTTTAATAGGCACCTCTGTGCTCCTGAGCAGCACCTGGTGCAGCCACGTGCCTCTCTTCAATCAGAGTTCAGCATGCTATTGCTCTCATTTCATCAGTGGCAATATGGATCTTCTAGTGTGAGCTCAAGAGTGGAGCTGGAAGGGCTGAATCACTTCCCTGTGTTGGTGCAGATCTGGAGTAGAGCAGACTCTAAAGGAAAACAATGCTGTTGGACATCTATGAGTTTGGTATTTGCTGACAGTGGTCGTGCTGATGTCTTTCTGCTGTTCTTTAGATATCTCTAGGTAGTAGAAACTGAAAATAAATGAATTTTGGATCTCGCTTATTGGAATAATTTGCTTAGTCATTTTTTCTTTTCTGCTGCGTGTTACTTTGTTCTTTCAAGTGACTTAGCTTGGAGTGGTCTGTTAAGTTACAGCAGGATGAACCAGGACGTGATGTGCTTTTTGTCAGAGTAGGTGAAAGTGGTTTGGCTTGAAAGGATTTCAAATACGAAAGATAGAATTAAAGAGCAGAAGGTAGCGATGAAGTAATGGTTTTGTCTTGGATGCAGAGAGGAGAAAAAAAAGATACGGAGAGACATTACAGAAGATTAGTACGTAGTGAATAATTTATAGAGGGGGAAGAAAAGCAGATACTAGAAAGTAGTAGAATATTTCCAGACCTGTGGTAGGATTTATTGAGATGATGTTACAGCACTGGGGGGCAGGGCAAGTAGGAAAGCTCTGGAGGAGCAGTCTGAGTGTTATGGGTCTAGGTGTTGGAGCCTGATTCTGCTACCAAAACGAGATTATTCCACTGTGTTCAGCTGTTTTCCCTTGTTCTAGGATGTGTAAAGGCTCCGCAGAGTTTACTAGGGAATGGAGAGATGATGGAGAATATTCGGTTTATAGTGAAGAAGGCGGTGATTAACATCCTTCTTCCAGCATGCTTTTATTTACTCCAGTTTTGTTATCCTCAAATTTTGAAATCTCAGATCTCCTTTGTGTATGCCTGATCTGGGGAAGAGAAAGGGAGGTGAGGTTGTTCCCTGTTTTTGTTTCATTTGCCATTGGAAAGCAGAAAAATAAGTGCTTGTTGATAGCTGTAGCACAGTCCCTTGGGCAGTGAAGGGTATTACTCTAGCCGTCAGCATTTCCATCTGCTCTCACTTTCCCACAGAAATGTACCTTCCTTGTCTCTTCCCATCCACACAGGAGTTAAAGATCCTGGAAAAGGAACATTCAAACAGTGGTTGCCACTCTTCTACCACCAGCTCTGTTAGCTTAGTGGAGCCCTAGAAAGGCAACAGTGTTGAATTTCGTATGTAATGTCAAAAATGCTTCTTTCATTTTATCTCCTTTCTACAACTGACAAACACCTTTTATTTAACATATTTAGATCTTTTCACACTAAGGTTATGAAGCCTAATTTGAGCCTGTTAATCTTTTTCCCAGTAATCCATAGAAAAGCACAGCTGCACTACTAAAAACATGCTGTTTACCCATGATCTCTGGGTTTGGGCAGCCTGCAGCGTTCCAAAGATCAAAGTTTAAAGGAGACGTGCCAGTCCTTCACAATTCCTTTTATTTAATCTCATGAAACCACGTAAGCCACACTTGCAGCTGATAGATACTTCTGCTGAGCTCCAGCCTGTGTGTGTTTATGTGCAGCCCTCTGGTCCTGTAGATTTAACAGAAAGGTACGTCCTGCAGGTTGATAACCGTGAAATAAGGTAGGGCAAATGGAATTTAGTAGTTGTAATGAACAGTCATGTGGTTACTTAGTACTTAGTCTTTTAAAATTAATATAAACAATGTTCAGGATTTTCTTTTCTTGAAAAAAGAAAACAAAAACCCCAAACTAATATTGTTACAAGTGACAGTTTCACCCCACTTTCTTTTTTCATTGCCTATGTAGGAAAACTAGCACATTTGTGTAAGATAAACTGGGAAGTCAGTGGTTTCCACCATGTATGTTTTGGTTAATATTTATAGAGAGTAGCATTTAATAGGCCGTATAAATATTTATCATATGCTGCAGCTCTTTGATCATAAACACTTGTTTGAAAAGGCATTCTGTCCCTGCTGTGATTTGTAAAGAAAGAGACCATTGCCTTTTCAGTGTTAGAAGGGAGATTTGGCTTGTCCTGCATTAGCAGTTTTAGTCATGGACTATAACAGAGTAAAGCTGGAGATGTCTTTTTAAACTTGTTATTTCTTCCTCTTCTTCTCTTTTAGTTTGCAAGCTCAAATAGTAACTTGCACATACGAGGCCCCATTCTGCAGCAGACTGGCAAAGCTGGATTGAAGTTCTGGGGGCCTTTTTTTCTCGGCTGCAGGAGTTTTTCTGCTAAGTCCTACATGTCACTACTTTGCTGCATTGCATCAAATAATTTGTTGTGTTTTTAGGAATATTGTGCTGAAGGAGTTGACCTGTGACTGTTCACCCTGCAGGACTTCGTCTTCAGCTGTTTTTCTTGTTCTTTGTTTTTATTATATTGACTGCAGAAACTGTAGGCAAAGGTCACAGTAGATATGAAATGCAACATGGAGTTTTACTGCAAAACATTTCATTTGCACGTGGCAATGGATGTTGGTGTCCAGATTCCAAAATGGAAAGTTTGTGCTGGAGACAGGAGAGCTTCTTTCAGCTCACAGGTCCATTTCTTCATTTGTAATTTGGAGTTTCCTCCTGCGCAGAAGGAATATTCAGAATAAGAACATTCATCTTCAAATTCTTAACGAAGTACTTTAGCTAAATATTTTCAGCCAGCCTTATTACTGAGTTCTGAGGTCCTCAAGAAGCACCTCTAGGCAGACTCCCCTGTTGGTGACACTTGTGATGACAGTGCTTCTTGTGGAATGTGAGTGGCATTCCAGAAAAGCCCTTGGCATCCACCAATGTTTTTGCAAGCAGATCAGATCCTTTTTTAGAGAAGCCATACTTTGAACAGCATTGGCTGCTTGCTGCACTTGAGAAAAGATTCACTTTAACTTTGAGCCTTTTTCTGTAAGATAGCAAAATATTTCTTCAGAATGTTAGGTGAGTTTTGTTTAGAGAAATGCAATTTTAAATAGGTCTATCGTATTCACTGTTCAGGTCTTTGACATAATGGCTTCTTGCTCACGTCCATCAATTTACAGAAATAAAATAAGGGATATTTGTAAACTGATAGATGCTGCTTGAGCACACAGACAGACTTGGCATCCTGCATGATCACTCACGTGTGCATCCCGGATGCTTAGTAAGGAAAAAAGGGTAAACATTACATGGGCTGATTGGGCTCCAGATCTCAAATGTTTGTAGGAAGAATTCAGTGCAGAGCTATAATTATGAGTGCTGAGTAGGAGGTACTATGAGCTTAATTCTCTAACATCTGTTAAATTTGTTCTCTAACCAGCAGAATACATTAATAAAATTAGTGCTGCCATACAGGGAGGGGAAGTAGTTGGGAGTAGAGCTGCGTGTGGCAGGAGAAAGGCAGGATACAAAGTGAAGTACTCCTTCTGCTGTTTGTAAAAAGCAAGAAAGATTTGCCTATGTTAAAAAATAAATAAACGAAATCAGCTTTGCAGCTTGTGGCTTACTTTCTTCTTATGAGTCAGCAGCCAAAGGCAGTGCCAAAGTAGGGGAGAACTGGGAAATGCATGAGATAGCAGCAGGGATAGCTTCATGCAATTTCCTCCTTACTGTAAACCTTCTAGCAGGTAGCTAGCAGCACCTGCAGCCAGGCTTTTCAGATTTGGGGAGGCTGAGTGCAGAATTGAAAACTGACCATCATCTGTTGATAAGAATGTTTTAAAACTCCTTTTACAGCCGAGGGCTAGGAGGAAGATGCAGGGTGCTGTAAGTATCCCAGCTGACAGATGCAGTATTAATCACTGATAGCAGGAGTCCTCTTTTTGTTGGAGGCATTAGCTTTTGCCAGCCTGACCAGGTCATAGAGCCAGGGCCAAGCAAATAAAGCGAGCTTTCTTGCCAATATTCCTAGGTGTTAGCCTCATGGCACACCATTATTTTTAGCTGATTGCTCATCTCTTGAGCAGATGACCTTGCTTAGCAAGATTAGTGTGCCCTGCACCTTATCTACCACACGGAATTGGGATGCTGAAGGAGAGTGGCTGGGGCTTCTATCAGTACTGCAGTGTACCCTCTAGCTTTGATATATGTTTTAAATCCAATTTTTTTATTTTTTTAAAGCTAATGATGTGTACAACTTGCCCTAGTAACCCTACCTTTGTGCATGCAGAATGCTGTGTGATAGGTGCTTGGGTGTACAAACATTGCTTCTGAAATGGAGTGCCATTGACTTGGCTGTATGATCAGCTGTTATTGTCTGAAGATAGAAAGAAGTCTGAGTTATGGGTCCCAGTGCTTTTTCTATCATGCTTTGCATATACTAAGCAAGTAAACTTAGTTACTGCCAAAAAGTCATCTATAGATTTAATTTGAAATGTGAGCAACCTTATTGTTCTGCTAAGCAGAACTTTCAGAATCTTTTCCCCTTCTCCCATATCCTTGCCCCCTAAACAACCAGTCTTTTACAGAGATGTCATCCAGGCCACTTGCTTGGGATAGCTGGGCTGATTTCAGGTACAGCTGTTTTGTTGCTCTGTAAATGACCAAATGATAATTGGTATTTTCCTTTTCTCAAAGCACCAGCTGAGTTTTGCATGCTTCTGAGTTCTTGTAGGAGATTCATACAAGCACGGATGTGGTGCTTGTGTGACCTATCAAATACTTTGTATCAGCTCTTAATTAACATTTCCCAGATTGATTAAATGTTAATGTTAACTATTAATTAAGGACAAGCTTAGAAATTAAGTACAGTGCATTTGTCACTATATAAAATGTCACTTATTTAAATGTGATACAATGAAGTAAGCAACTCATTGTGAATAATTAAATCCATCAATTCAGGCTCACTTTGTTCTTTTAGGTTGCCAGTAAGCAGGCACACATTTCCTGGGATGTTCTCACAACTTAATGAAGTAATTTCAGGAAATTATTTTCTAAGTCTTTAAACTTATGTGGATTCCTAGTGGATAGCTCTTAGAAACCTAAGCAGTTTATTTTTCAGTTGTTTTTTTCTTTTCCTTGCAAGGCTCAAAGTTGGGTAAGATATTCCAGATTGTCACTTAGCTATTTTAATTCTCAGCATCACACCACTTTTGGGGGGGAGGAGGAATCCGTTTTCAGACTCTGCAGAATTCAGCCTGACTCACTGTCTCGTCCAGCAGTGATTTGCCACTCCTTGGCTTGTTGGCTACATGGGAGGCATCGGCTCCTGCCTCCTCATCTTGCTTCAGTTCAGAGCTCAGTGGAGCCAGGCACACAACCCCCTTCACTGGTTCAGGAGTCTAATTTGTTTGCATCTATGGATTGACATGGCTGAGGTGTTACTTCTTGTCTTTTTCACAAGTGAATCCAATTTACTGCTTGTTAGCAGCTTTCCCATCTGCCAGAATTCAGGAAAACCCAGGAGCATCTGGGTTGAACATGTAAGGCATCAGCTCCCAGTTACTGCTGAGTTTGCATCCATACCATATCCTTTGCTCCCTGTCTCCTTCCTTCTTTTTCCCTTTATACAGATTTGACAATGTATGGCTGCTGCTCAGTTCCCTGTGTGTGTGTGTATATATGTGTGTGAGAGCTTTATGCATACTCTTACATGCAAATTCACATTTTGCTTCTAGGGAACTTCTGTGCCACGCAACTTAGATGCAATTAGAATCAGAGAACCCTAGGAGTTGAAAGGGGCCTCTGGACATCATTCAGTCCAACCCCCTTAGGTTCCTTAGAGCCAGTTACAAACAGTGGAGATAAAAACAGGACAACTCGTCCAAGACCTGAAAACTAAAATTAATTGAAAAATGCTATGTGAAGACTTGCTGCAAAGAGGTTACCAAACAAAGCACTTACACAGCATCTCTTTTCCTGTTCAGCATGATTTTGCTTGTCATTTTATCTGTTTTTTTAAGCTCAATTTGTTTATTTGTTTACTTTATTTTTCCTCACAGGCTGTATTGAAAATGCACAGTGAGAGGCAGACTTCAGTGAAGTACTACGTTGGAATTGATGTTGGATCAGCCAGTGTTCGTGCCGCTTTGGTTGATGAGTTTGGGACAGTAGTGATGCACGCAGCACAACCAATACAAATCTGGGAGCCTCAACCAGACCACTATGAACAATCTTCTGCTGACATATGGGCTGCTTGTTGTGCAGTCACCAAGGTACCTGAAGGGAAAGAAATGAAGATGAGTTTCAAACAGTGCTTCAGATCTTGAAAGTTGGAAGTCTTTTGGTTGCTGGCCTTTAGCATTCAGTTCTGCTGTGTTGATAACATGGAGCCACCTTCATACATTCAAGGCACCTTTAGGATACGTAGTTTCCTAGTGCCTGTTATCCACATGAGGAGCAGAGTGATAGAAGTGAAAAGAGGAGGACAGCATTTCCCTTTTATGTTAGGTCTAAAGGAGGACTTCTCCACTGCCTCTGGGATTCACATCAGGGATTTTTGTTCTGCTGCTGTATGTTTTAGCCACAGTTTCTTTGAGGAGTGGAGGTTGCTCACAACCTGGTAATGCACACCTTTAGAGGTGTGTGTGGCATTGCACCGCGGCCAAAAAGGAGCAGTTATTACAGAAACTCAATCTGTTTTATGGATGGCGTCTCATTATGTCTATCACCTGTGATCCTCATTAAGACATCTATCTAGTGTTATAAAACTGAAAGAAATGCTATATATTTGTAGATAGTATCAAGTTTAAAAATAGACTGAATTAAGCCTTATTACAAGGGATCTGAGGATCCACCTGTATGTGTTGGTGGTAGAAGTAAATGACTGACCTTGCTTGGCAGTCTGCATGCAGACTTTCATCATCTGTAATAAAGTCACAGCCTGCTCCATGATCTAAGGTTATTTATTAAATATTCATGGTATGCTTTGTAATTTGCAGATGGGCAGTTTGCTCTTTCTCTTGCTATTGGTCAGCCTCACAAACATCAGTGAGCTTGGCTCTGCAGAAACTTCTGAGATGAAGGAGACAAATGGTGAGAGGAGGGGAAGGAAAAGAGTAGTGTGACAGGAATGACAGGGAAAGCAGCTTAATATTACAGACAGCAGGTTATTTGGCTTTTGTGAATTGCTTTTTTTTCTTGATCTTTAAATACAACCTTAAATTTAAGCGATTAAAATATGGTCTCTGGGATTTTGGCTTTATGAAGCCGATAAGACACTGGCACTGCTGCAAGTCTGAAGTCTTTTGTTATGGTACTAATTAAGATAATGATATTTTTATTGTTGCTGAGAAGTGGCAATTCATTACTGCGTTACATTTCAGGTGCCTTGCAACTTTACATAGCACTTGATCCATGTGGGTGTGAAATATTTTTCTCCACTGCTGCTTGAAGCCATGAAGTTCAGATCTTTTTGGGGGGTGATGAGTTTTTCAGATTATTTTCTGAAAGTAAGCTTTCCAAACTCTTGGTAGCAGAGTTTCTGAGGTTTGCATTACAGATGTATTAGCACTGCTTTAGGTCTTGACCAACTTGACAACAATTTATTTTTGGGACCCTACATTTTGTAACAAAAACTATGGCACAGTATTAGCAGAGCAGTTCCATAAGATACTTCACTCGTTTGCTACCTGCAAACTGAATGGAGTGCTGGAAATGCATAACCCTAATCCTGTCTCTAGGTTTCATATGTGGCAGAACCTTTAGAAAATAAATAACAGTTCTAGAAAGATTCAAAGCCTATTAAAGAGCCTTTCAGGTACTTTGAATACAGTTTGTCAATATTTGGTTTTCAAGTTTGCTACATTTTTTGTTAGCATTCAGATTGAGATATTAAGGAATACTGAATCTCTAAATTTTTGTAGTTTGAGTTTGTATTTCAAACTTGTGACTTGTTTTCTGCGCTCACTAGTTCACATGGTAGACCATGTATATGGATTTCTTTGTGTTTGTGTATGTTTTGTATATTTGCAGGAAGTTGTCTGTGGTGTTGATGCCAGCCAGATTCGAGGGATTGGATTTGATGCTACATGCTCCCTTGTTGTCGTTGATAAGCAGTTCCAACCTTTGGCAGTCAACTCACAAGGTAGGACAAAAGTGAGAAGAATTGCTTTCTGTTTGGCATCCTAACACCAAACTCCTTCATACTGGATCAGAGGGGCTGCCTCTTAGGGGTCTCTACTCATTTTCAAGTTTTAGGTGTTTCATCCTCATTCTGACTTTACTAATCGTGGCTTTTCTTCTATGCATGAATACCTGCCCATACTGGCTAAAGGAATGCTAGAAATGTAGTATTAGTGTAGCCTGACTGCTGCTTCTGTCATGGAGATGCAAGCAGGAGGTTGAGCTTGCGTATTTTTATCACAGTGGTGTTCTGTCTTTTTCTAGGACAGTGCTTAATCTCTGAAACAGTCTGGTACCTTTCTCTAAAAATAACATTAAGTTTTTATTAATTTTTAAGTCGATACTTCAGAATCCTTTTTTCCCCTCATGCATTCCCATTTATGACTGGGAGGCCACTAATTCCGTAGTTACATAGCCATAATCACAGTTCTGTTGTTTTACCCTTTCTGTTCTCATATTTATTTGTCATCTCCTATCCTTTAAAAAAAAACAAAACAGCTTTGTCCCCAGAATGTCCTCTGCTAAATTTAGGGAAGATTATTTATTTTTCAGTTTGAGAATCTTTGATCTGTTCAGTATCTGATGATGTCTGGGGCTATTTTGGTCTACTGAGTCAAATTCAGTTCTCATTTTTTGCTGTCCGATATCCTCAAGAACTTGGGCTTTAAACAGTGATATCAAATATAAGACAAGAACAGACAGAATACTGTCACGTTGGGCATGCACTAAGCTCATTTCAGGCAGCTTTGGAGGTCTAAATTGTTTGAATACATCTTTAGTGTAGTATTGTTCCTCATAGACCTGACTTGTCTTGGAGTGTGTTTTCAAGATTGAAATGCATGAGTGGCTCTTCTGTGGAGTTGACTGTGCAGTGTGCTCAGCAAGAGAGTAATGTGAAGTGTCACTTGGGTTATTCCTTCACTTGTTCAGTAGGTCTTTTCTAAGTTAATTCAATTAAAATGCTTTTTACTTCTTGTTCTGATGTCTTACACAGACTTGCTGAATTCTTTTACTTTCCGCATCCAAAATAAATATAGTTTAGTCAGCTTCTGCCATGAAAGTATTTTTGAAATAATTTGGGGTAGTTTTCTCTTAACTATAGAATAGGAAAAAGAATCCCTATTACTCTTTAATTGACTGGTCGAGTTCATTTCAATGTATAGCTTATTTGCTCACATTTTGTCATATTTCGGTGACTAGAAATTAAAAATGTTTTTTGTGTTCTAAAATAAATGTGCACCATGTCCAGTAGTTTGGGTTATTTGAATGAAACATACTTCACAAGAGCATAGCTTGTCACAGCTGCTGGACTCTCACAAGCCTGACTAGTTTCAATCTCAGGGTATTCTCAGCCCTCAGCATGCCTTAAAAGTTGGCTAGAATTTTATCTTTAGCTATCTGCTGTGAATTATTAGCACACTGAAGTACTTGAGTTTTCCATGTAGAAGTGTGAAGCAGCTTATAGCCTAATAACATAAGAGTATTGTGGCGGAGTTATACAGGACCTAAAACAACCTTTGTTTTATTTTATTGTCTTTTAAAGGGCAAAACAATAGGAATGTTATTATGTGGATGGACCATCGTGCAGTCAGTCAAGTAGACCGCATCAATGCAACGCAACACAGGGTTTTGAGCTACGTTGGGGGAGTGATGTCTGTGGAAATGCAGCCTCCTAAGTTGTTGTGGATAAAGGAAGTGAGTACCTCTAAGATTGCATAGCATTTCTAGTAATGATTAATATCATTTTATTTGTAAATGCCTGAGAATGATATTTCAGAAACAAACTTCTTTGACCTTAGTGCTGAGCTTAGAGATGTGCGAAGTAAGGCCAGCCTTAAGATGTGATGAAGATGTTTTGAGATTTTTTTTTTACCTGTTGATTATTTAGAGATTAATTTTAGTGAGGTTCAGTTTTTCTCAAATGAAAACTTCTGATATGCTTTCCTTCTGTAACTTTAAGACCAGACATATTTAGTAGTTTCGGTGCTGGTGATGAATGCCTCCTGGAAGTATCCTAGCACTTAGTTATGGAGCTGCACACATGCTTAAAAAGGGCTTAGGTTCTACTTCTGGGTTGGTTTTTGTATTGGTGTGAAAGCAGCAGTGTCTCAGCACTGGGCATACTTGCTGGATGTACTACTTACTGCCTTTGAGACACTGCATCTAACAGTGAGGGAATGTGTGATGCCTTTGGCTGCTCACCGAGCAATCTAGTTTGAGCTTCATCAGCTTTCCAAGAAGGAGCTGAGCAATTTAGTTGCATGTCATCTCTAGGAAGTAGATCATCTGTAGAAAGATGCTCTGTTCAAAATGTGGAACTCTGCTTCTTGTGTTTTTAACAGTAACTGTCAGAGAAAAGGAAAAATGCTCACTATTTAAACTTTTCAAAACCTCCTCTAGTCTGGTTTTTACATTTGGTATTGATGCTTGGCCAAATGTAGATTACTTTCTGCCACTTTCAGTGCAGTGACTTGGGTTGAAAGGGACCTCAAAAATCATTGAGCACCAACCCCATGCTGCAGGCAGGGTGCAGGGTTGCCACCCACTCGATCAGTCACTAGAGTTGGTTGCCCATGGCCCCATTCAGTCTGCCCTTGAACACCTCCAGGGATGGAGCATCTGCAACTTCACTCCAGCACCTCAACAACCTCTCACTGAAAAATTTCCTCCTGACACCTGCCCTAAATCTTCCCTATCATTACCTGACCTTGTGTTTCAAATAATAGAAATTCCTTTCCAGAATTTTCATCTGAACAATTTTAGGTATGCCTAAAGAATATCACTTATCAAATTGACTGTGAACTTCTGGAAGTAATGAAGAGAAAGGAGAAGGGGAAGGTGACCTAACTCTGCTTTCCACTTCTGTCATCTTTTCTTACTAGAATTTACACTGAAGATGACCTCACTGTGATGAGTGAGCTGAATTAATTATACAAGAAGTAGATACTGGTCTTTATTTCTTGTAATTTTCCTGTTATAAATGACTTGTATTTACTTTGAAGGGGTGTTGCAGTTATTCATCCAAATTGTAAGTTATTCTTTTTAGCTTCTTCTTGATTTTCTTTTCCATGTAGTATTTTATCTGTTTCTTTTACTTGCTTTACATTTTCACTGTACAGAGATTAGAAACAACTAGAAAGTAGAGGCTTCAGAGCATATTCTCTACACCTAATTATTTCACTCTATCACATTTTGATTTCAAATTAAGAAACCAAACTGTGGAAAACCTAATAGATTTCTTTGCAATCTTTTGTTTGATTTGTATTAGCTTACATTCAATTTAGTTTGAGCACTAATGAATCACTTTATGCCCTGGCATCTAGTGGGTGGCCTACATTAATTTAATTGGAGGGTCCTGATGTCTGTGACTGAAGATAGGTGCTCATGTGGCAAAGTCAGCACTGCTTGTGAAGTTTGTGTGTAGGTAATTTTGTAGTAAATGATCAACTGAATGCAGCTGCTGGATAAGCTTCTGGGGCTTTCTTGTTAACATTTGTGGCTCACTTTGGTGCAGCACTTTATTTCTTTGCTCCTTGTGTGCTGAGAGGGTCCATTTAAATGTTAAATCTGCAGTATATGTAAACTAAAAGGAATACTTTTTTTCTTTTAGATCTGCTTTGTGTAGGTACAGTCACATTTGAATTTGGAATGTTGTCAGCTGAATTAAGAGTGTGGAATGTTGTAGATAAAGTAGGAAAAAAATATATCATTATCCTTTGACAAATATTTAGAAACCAGCTGAAAGATAATGCTGCCAAAGTCTTCCTGAACTCCATAAGATAAGTAAAAATGTAAACCTCAGTGAAAAAGAAAGTAGCCCTTGGTTACTGGATCTTTCAGAATAACCAGATAATTCTCTTACCTTGCTATAATTCCCTTAGATTTCTGTTGCTTTTAAAATTATCTTGCAAGATCTGGGGTTATTGTTGTTTCTGCTCTAGAATTAATGTTAGTGGGTTTTGTTCCCAAAGGTAGCAGAAGAAAGAATCTTGTTTACTAATTTTTGGCTGGAGATTTGATTGTGGCTTGCGCCAAAACAGGAGGATGCTTGTTACATTTTTGACATATTAATGGCATTACAAATCAGCTATTTCTAAAAAAAACATTCACCCCATATGCTGTAGCATATTCCAGATGGGTGGGGTGTGCTGAACTGGGAATAGGTATTTGTTTGGTAACTGTCCCCAAATGGAATACAGTTTTCCTATAGTGCATTTTCACACCTCATATTTAAGTATGGTAAGAGCAGAGAAGACCCTCCCTACAGCAAAAAGAAAAATCAGAGTGAATGACTAGCAGAAGTCCCTTGCAATTAATAACTAAAATTGATAATTCTCAGTTTATTTTCTTCATATTTTTTATGGCACATTGCTCAGTGATCTTTCTATTCACATCTTCAGTTACAGCCACATCTTTATGCATCAGCGTTCTTTTAGTTTGTTTTTGTACACCCAAGACTTGCAGCTTTGTCAACCAATGGGAGAATTTGCAGAAACAACTTAAACATGTATTTTCCTGGCTATGGAGGGGCATTAGCTTGGCAGCAACATATTTGTTCGTGCATGTCCTTTTCTCTATTGCATTTGCAGCTGACTTTGTTTTGTTGAATGCAACTGGTACGACTTTACCAATAAAAAGCTCTCAACTCCATGTTTAGTGAGAAGAATCCAAGCTACTGGGTTTGAGACTGAACTCTTGATAAGGACTGTTTATAAATGCTTTAACAGCTTTTTGCTATCAAAATCCATACACAATTTAGACATGTTTGCATAGACTGTACTTTGCACTGTTCAGTTAGGCTTTTAGTAGCAGTTACTAATCAAGCAAAATAGCTTTTTTAAAAAAAAAGGATTAACAGCTGGAATGTCTGAAACACCTGCACCTCTGAGAATCTCTCAACTCCGCTACGATGTGATGTTTATGAACATTCCCACAGGTTGTCCTTCATCCCTTTTTACAGCTCCAGCTTACTCAGCCTTTGATAGTGCTGGTCTGTATTTCTGTCATGCACGTGGCAGTGTCTCACCTGGACTGTGATATTTGCCTGACTTTTGTTTCTACCCCGAAGCTGCCTCATGGTTTTGGAAACACCTGCAGATGTCTAAGACAGTGTCTTGACTGTGGAGACAGTGTGATGCACCAAAGCAGTGTTTTCCACCTTTGGCAGTAGCCTTATCATTGCAGCTTACTTTCTAAGGTGGCCTCTTAGCCCTAAGAAAACATTTAAGGCCCAAAGATGAATCTGCTGATTCAGTTGGTTGGTTGAGCTTTTTGGTGGTGGGAGGGAAGGGGGGGGAGGTTGTTTATTTGTGGTGTTTGTTTTTTTAACCAGTTTAAGTGCAACTTACAGTTGCAAAACCAATCAGTCTGCAGCCCTGGCTCCAGCAATGATTTTAATAGTGCCTACAGTTTATCTTGGGTGTCTGAGAAGGGCTCTATCACGTGGTTTAACGTTAGTTCTGAAGTGTGGGAGATGTAAGTTCTAAGTTCTTGCTTTGTATGAGTTGGAATAGGGTGTGGGACATCAGTTTCTTATGTCCTTGTGAGTGTGTGTATTGTCTTCAGTCTGTTCATGCAGATTGCCTCGGAGATTGGGATTCAAAATTCAGGTTGAATTGGGAAAAGCAGGCTATTATTCAGTGAGTGTGTCTCATTTTCAGATGACTTAGATCTTGACCTGATATGGAACTTGAATGCTCATGCCAACTTTTTTTTTTACTCTAAATGGTAAAACATCTGATTCTATCTGTCCCTGCTGGTTTTAATCTAGGTTTCTCACACACCAATTTGGGATGGTTTCAGAATGTGTGGGTTTTGACTGATAAGTAGCCATGAAATACAGGCCAATGCCCTGTGCTAAATCATAAGTTTTACTTCAAGCCCATCTTAAATTAATTCAGTGGCCAACAGAGTTTGGATGTAAAAGCTGTCTGTAATGATGCTTAATATTTTCCAATTCACATTTAGTCTGTGTTAACAATTATGAAAGTCGGGAAGTTTTGGTGCTTATATACATACTTCAGTTCTGGTGTGGTGTGAGGAAAAAGTGCTCTCACTATTATTAGGTGTCTGATGATCATTTAATTTTACAAGAAAATAATATACCTAGTAAAAGCAGAAGCTTCCAATACAGAAATAGGCTATCTCAACTATCTCAACAAAGCACTAAAGTACAGATCTGAAAGATCCTTTCTCGTTCTCAAGGAGAACATTACTGTGTTTCTGCAAAATCCTGTTGCGTAGAAAAGCTCATGTGAAGCTCTACATGTGTTTGCATTTCAGCCCAACTCATAGGTGAGCAGTATGCATAACATGAAACAAAGCTGCACGGCATGGCTTCGTGATAATCTTTTGACTTGCCAGAAATGGCCTCCTCTACCCATTTCTTGACCTCTATAACAGTTCTCCCTACCTCTCACTTTTATCCTTCTTGTCTAGGAAGATTGAAAGATTCTGTGCTTCATAATTCTTAAACTCATTAGCCACAGTTACTTTAAAATCTCCAGGTAATTCTGAATAACTGTTGAGAAGTGTTGTACTTTCTGGGCAACCAAAGAGGTTGTGAAGTTGCTTTATATGGAGATACTCAAGGCCCAGCTGGATGCCAACCTGGGAGACCTATTGTAGGGTTCCTGCTCTAGCAGGGGGTTGGACTCAATCTCTGGAGGTCCTTTCCAACCCCTGCAATTCTGTGATTGTTTTCTTTTTAAAAGAAAGAAGCATCCATGGGTACCCCTCAGTTGAAAGGCTGAATGTGTTTCTTTAGAAGTGAGTTTGATGGCTGAGATGCAGGATATGAATACAATACTGGGAATGTTCCCAGATCTTTTCCATCATGCTTTTAATGTGGTCACAGATTTGACTATGAGTAAAAATAAATTAAATTGACTGAAGCGAGTGTCAATAACATGGAGACTTTTTTAAACTTTTTGGAAAAGCATCAGGATATGCTATGGTTTTTTTGTCTGTCTTTACTAATTAGCGATGACAAAGCATTGAAATGGCAAAGAATGAATCATTTGGATGTTCATGAAACACAATACTTTAATGTTACTAACGTGGCTTTTGGGAGTTCCCCAAGTAATAGAATAAGGACCCAGTGAGTATCTCTGATAAAGCAGATTTGCTTGAAGGGCACAGTTGTTCTCAATCTAATATCTGTTATGATTAACACTAATAGTTGATCTACTTCTGTTGCTTGTTAAAGACCAATGCAGAATGGCTTGTATGATTGAAATAGGACGAATGACCTATGTACTAAGCTAAGGAGCACCTTTGCATTTCACATAAAGAGTTAAATTTGAAGTAGTAGCCATCTACATCTAGTGTGTAAGCTACACTGTTTGGAGCAGGCATGCAAAGCTTGTAAATTTTGTTTAAAAGCTGCAATTGCATCAGTGTTTCTTTTAACACAGTGAACTATTGAGATTCTAAGTGATAATACTTTTCTAAAAATCCTTTGCATCTGCAATCTTGTATAGTCCTGTCTAAGAGCCTTTGCCTGAGCTTATGAAGTATAGATGAAAATGGTAGGTTATAAAATCTAAATACACAGTATGGCAAGCAAATCACCCCTTAGATTTCTTCTGTAGAGATGAAGCCCAAAATAACTTCTCATCTTCTGGGGTACCTCTCCAACTCTGTCATAGCCTGCTAGATCCAACTGTTGACCAAATGTGTGTTTTTGCTGGAACTGTGCCACTTAGCAGGTCTCCATGCCCCAGAGACCCCAGCTAGGATGTACTCTTAGATGAGCCAGTGTTTCAGTTATTTAGAGAACCATTGGAGACTTTTAAAGCAATCTGGGAGGGCGAAGCTTCACAGAAGGCTTACACGTTCTTACTTGCTTTGATCAACTGACCTAATAGATTGTAAAGCTTTGTTCTGTGCTCACAGAGGTATTTGTTTTCTTCCTGCACTTAAAATTTAGAAATAATAAATATAAAATGGTTTATTTTAGAAAGTAAGGCATGCTTCGAGCAAATGCTTTTAAAGTGAGTTGTCTACTGATTTTGTGCCTGCCTGCTCTGACACTGAGCAGCTGACAGGGAACTGAAAGACCCCACGTTATTGATCTGAACCATGTGCCTCCATTAACTTTCTTGGGAAGCCCTTATGATCAATTCGTGGTGGGAAAAGGACTCAGTTCTTCAGACAGTAAATCACTACCAAGTGAGCAGTGCAGGAATATGGAGAGAGATCAGAATATTGAATTTGGAAAAATTACAATTTTCACACAAGAGTTTTCTTAATTTCCATTAAAGTAAGGATGTGATCATGTCTGGCCTCTAATATCTGTATTTCTCTAATATTTTTTTTGTTAGAACTTACAAGAGTCATGCTGGGAGAAGGCAGGCTACTTCTTTGATCTTCCGGATTTCTTATCTTGGAAAGCCACAGGTGTCACTGCAAGGTATGTTAATTGTAACAGAATGATTTAGTCATCTTGGTCTATTTTCTTATGTGTGTTTCTGCTTTAATTCATTTTGACTGGACATGCTGTTATGTACATCTGTCTGTAATTCAGTCTGCTCCAAAACATCTTGAACCTATCTCCTGCTTCCATTGTACATTCCTGAACACAGTTCCCGTGAGCAGTGTAATTCACAGATACAGTATGTTGCTACAACTGTTAGTCAATTGGTCTTATATTCTATTTTGGAATGTAAATATGGTTGCTCTTGTCACTGTGAAATAAGCTTCTAATAATGCTTTGAAATCTATTTTTGTTGACAAATTTATTGACTTTCTGAGAACTGAAACAAAAATGCTGCTTTTTGGGTATGGAAGACATCTTATAAAATCTATCTAAAAGTGGTTACTTCACTGTAAAACACGTGCTGTGTCACTCACCAAAAGCATCCTACAGTGCTCGCTGATAAATTAAACAGCGGTGTTTGAGAGAACTCCATTGAAGTCTTGATTAAAGTGACATTAGTACAAAGGAAATACACATGCAGATGAACAAATCCTCCATCTGAGAAGTGAGATACAGTTTAAAAAAGAAAAAGTCTCATGGCCCATTTCCCCACTCAGCTCAGCACAGTTCAAAGGTACTTCCATTGCAATTTCTGGAGTTGTATCTGTGTTCTGTATCTGTTAGTCTCCTTAGTAGGCAGCTATTGTTAAGTACATGTCTTGCATTATATAAAGATGCCGTTTGACTTTACCAGGGAAGAATAAAGTAAAGAGAATGGAAGCTAGTAAATTCTTACACAAAGAATTGAAAGATGTTTTTGCAAATATAGTCAGATTCTACTGTATTCTGTACAGCCATCAACTGCATAGCAGAAGAACTTTCACCTAAAAGATCATGCAGTGTAAGCTGACTGTCACGTAACCCACCTTAAATGTCAGGAGGACAAATCCCAGGCTCTCAGACTGTGCCCTATAGGATCTCTATATTGTAGAAATGCTCAAGACTTCATCCCTGAGCCAAGGGTTCCAGTTCTAAACTGAAGTGGAGAAAGCTAATGGCCTTTTTTTCCACAGTTTGAGTGCTTCATAGAATCATAGAGTTGAAAAGGACCATAATGGTGGACGTCATACATATCACGTGCTACTTAAATTTACGTATGGCGTATGGTTGTGTGGGAGAAACTTGGCTTTCTATCCTAAGAGAGCCTTTTTGAGGCAGTTGAAAAAATATGATGACCTGGCAAACAGATATGCCTAAATATCAAATGTATGTGGTTACAGATTCCTTAAATTTGTCCTCTGATAAGTTTAATAGGACACAGAAACAGTTTTATTTGTCCTTATATGTAGGAACATCTCTGTATTACACATGGTGAGATGCTGATAGAAAGTTTGTACTGAGCACAGTTGAATTTGGCTTTGTGATCCTAGGGTGGCTAATAGGTGGTGTGAAAAGTGTGGGCAAATAATGAAAGGATCACCTTGTGCTGCTGGCTGAAGAAACTAAAATAGAATATGATCCAAGTGAGGTTGGAGTCAAATATTATTTGGAATGTGCTTTTAAAGAAGGGGAGGTAGTTCCAGAGAGAGTAGTGATATACTTGGAACAGAATTCTCATCTTGTTTGAGCAAAGGGATCTCTAGCATTGATGAAGAGGGTTCCTGCTCTTCCCCTCTGTCCCGCAGCATGTTCTGTCCCTCTTGTTTTTAATAGAGGCAGCTGTACTGCATTAAAGAAATCCCTTTCTCCAACCTGTTTCCTAACTTCCAGCATAGTTTAGTCTGTGTGAGGTGATGGAGAGCACCTTCCTGCAGACTTGAAAATATAACTGTTATTATTACCAATTTAGCAGTTGGAAAAAGATCATACTATTTTGGATAAAGTACTTCCTTGTATATCACCCTTTGCTGCCTTAATGTGCACTTCCCCCAAATTAAATCATTTCAGTTCTACTGGAATGACTTAAGTGATAATAAAAAGGGAAAAAAAATGGGGAAAAAAAGGACAAGAATTTTTTTCTTGGAATCAAACCTTAATTTTTTTTCTCCCCATCCTCTACTTCCCCCTGTGCTCCCTTCTTTCTTAAGGCTTGCCATGTAGTTTGAAGTGAAGTATTTCATCCTGCATATCATCTTTCATAATACTGTGGAAGTGGAATTTTATCATGTGTAAGATTTTTACCACCTTTTCCCTTGAGCACAAAGGAGCCTATTCACAGGGCAAGGCACAGTGTTAAGTCATTGTGAATCACACATTATTTGACCCTGGTAAAAGACAGATCATTTTCTTAAAATCTGTTCTGGTGGTGGTAAAATCAAGTAATTCCAGGGACATTTCTATAAGGATGTTTGCACGTATTGAAATTCTTACTCTTGCTTCCTTACTTTTTCAGTGGCTCCTTAAAACATCTTGTGTGTATTTAACATTTAAAAACATTGTGTGGCCTTTTTTGGCTTTGGAGAGATCGCTCAGTGCACAGAGTTAAGCAGTGTGTGATCAGGATTTGAAGTATTTGAAAGTAGCTATTGGTTCATGTTTCTGAGTATGAAATCATTTGCCTTTCACCTTCAAACAATTCTGCTGGCCTGAAGTGCCTTGTTGCCAAAGGAGGTTTTTTCCAGTGGATATATAATTAGCAAAAAGTTCAGGGAAGAATACCTGAGGGGTGGGGACTTAAACATACTCTGAGATTTTTACCTACTCCCTTTAGAAGTGCTGTCTGTGTACCTCCATGAAAAGCATCTGCCTATGAACTTCAAAGAACGACTGCCAAATCATTGATTCCCACTGTTCTTAAAAGATTGTTGCCCGCAATATTCCCTATTAAGAGTTCAATTATTATTTCTCATTTGGGTTAATGTAAGACCATGCAACTGTTTTGAATGATCCAGAAGCTGACTCTTCTGCATTAAAAAGCTTTACTGACAGCTCCCTGGTTAAAAGCTTAAACACTGCAACTTTCTCCTGCCCCCAAGGTTACAAGGAATGTTGGTTTGGCCCACAGAATACTCAGGTCTTACTGTAGAAGTGCTGTTGTGGGGAGAAAGCTGGTTTTTTTTGTTTTTTCAGACATATAGCAGTGCTTTTATAGGCTCAGCACTTTTCCTCATGGTGAGTGTGACTCACTGCTATCTTCCACCCACCATCTACAACCTCTGATCACTTTTTCTTTATATGGTGTTTTTGAAGTTATCTTAAAATCTAAATAAATATCTGACTGACTTAGAGATAACTGTATTATGGACAGAGTATTTTTATCAGAGTTGCGCTTCTGCAATTCTGTCTTTATTCTGATGTCTCATGAAGGATTAGATTGCAGACAGGAATATGGCTGAGCTGTGGTATCAGGTAGGATTCACACACATGTTTCTGAAGTCATGTGCACTTAGATCCAATGTTTCTGCTGGAGCCACTTCCAGCTCACTGCCTGGAAATAGAGATGGTCTCTGCTGGATTTACGTGGTTTAAGATGATTGGTAATCAAAGAGAGTGAACCTGTGGAGGAGGGCTTGAAAATGCAGGCAAGAACGTCAGGCTTGACAGTAACTGAGGTGGAGAGTGTCCAGCATTGTGCTATAGGAAGCCACTGGTTGAGGATGAATAATTCAGTATCTGTTGAAGAAAATGCTGGCAAATCATTCATAAAGATTCAAGAAGTGCCAGAATGAGTGAAGAAACAGAGACTCAGGGCTCTTTTAACGTAGCTCCCAAAGTTGCAGAAAAGTTGGACCAAAGTGAGTGTTCATACAAAAGCTATTTTTTGTGTGTTCTCACACTGCAAATGTATTAATAGCTGGGGAAAGTAATTTTTTATCTGGTGGAGACGTCATCTCATATGAGTGGTGACCCAAGTAATTTTCTTGTGGAAATACTTGTGTAGTCAGCCTTAACTGCTAGCTTTCATGTCAGGGAAAATGATATGACGTGTTTTGTTGGGGGATCTTTTGTGAACTATCTACATCCAACACAGATCTCAGGATCATGAGTTTGTTCAGAGAAAGTCAATTTTATAAAATAGATGTTCTTACTGTTATGGTAATTACAGGCTGTAAACTAAAAAAAATAAGAACCACATCCATTTTTATTTTTAAAGATTTCTAGGAACCACGTAGCTAACTGGTATTATGCCATGAACGTTTCTGAGAGAGGGGGATAGATATATATTTTTTTCAATATTCAGTATATTTGAATCTGGGAATCCAGATTTAAGTCTTATCTCCCCTCTGATTTGGATAAGCCAAAATCTACATTAATGGAGGTGTTCAGGCTGCTGAATACCTTTTGAGGATTTGATTCATTTTCATTCTTGTGCTTGTTCTTCGCCTGTTGAGCTGACACACAGAGTGTTCCTAGGTTAATGCCCCATCCCTGGACGTGCCTGAGGCCAGGCAGGATGGGCCCTTGAGCAGCCTGCTGATCTGCTGAGTGGCAACCAGCCCTCTGCAGGGTTTGCAGCTGGATGGCCTTTAAGGTCTCTTTCAATCCAAGCCATTTTATGACTCTGTGAGGTTACTTTCTTTTCCCTTTGTGAGGCACTGTGTCTCTATGATTAGTAGAGCCCTTACCAGACTTTTTCTCCAGATAGGCTAGAGACTTTGAAAGTGGAAAAGCTTGGAAGAGAAGGGGATGTTTAGAGGTGCTGTAGAAGAAACAGGCTGATGTAAGTTGGATGATTATCTGAAGGACGTCTGTACCTTTTAAAGGATTGAGCAATAAGTAAGAGAGATGTGGCAACTGGAGCAGCACAGACACCAGGTTCTGCCCTTCCCTTCCTTCCTAGCTGTGCCATGACTAATGTATACCTTTTGGCTGGGATTCTGGTGTTTGGCTGCTTCTTGTTGATGTTTTGTGCCTACTTAGAAGATGCCTGGTCTAAAAATTAGACCCCTCTCTGTGAAGAAAGGGGCTTGGGAATATTCCCAAGGTTTTGCTGATAAGCACTGCAGCCCATGTGGCAGTGACAGTATCCTGATTTGCACTCGGGTTGTGCATCCTGTTTATGAAATGAAACCCAAGGCTTCAGACGTAGAGACTTGTTTTGAGACATCTCTGGAGAAGGGGGGATTATCTGAAAGGGCTGGTTGGGAGGGAAGCGGTGGTGTTTTTGTGGATCATACAAAGAAAGTGCCACGAATTTCCTGTCCTGAAGCCAGCAGCAAGTGTCCCTGTGACGGTGCCTTTGCCAAACAAGACAGAATTCCACTTCTATTAGGCTCTTAATAAATTCAAAACATGTTCTTTGGAGTCTGGTGACACACAGACTGATGCAGTGTAAGAAAATAGGAAGCGTGTAGCTGCAAAAATGATCAGGGATGTGAAGGGCAGGTGCAATGTGAGCCGTTACTGCTCGATATTTTCTTCTTAATGATTAATTTAACAACAGCCTGTCCTTGGGTCGGCGGAGGCTGAAAGAGCTCTGTGTGCTAAATAAGAAAATTGTTAGCAGGTCTCGTTAATGTAAGCCAGGAAGCATACAGGCAAACAGGAAGCTTTAGCTATTGTTGTTGTACAAATGCCCTTTACAAAATATTAGCAAGAGAAACTTAATGTGTTTTCCACAAGAACGGGAGCCCTTCATAGTGTCCAACTGTATCTGCACAGTGAAGAAAAACAGCCTTGTCCCTTTCCAACAGCTTTGACATACATTGAGACATTGTATTTCAGGGGTTTGAATTCAGATCTTCAAATATTTACTACTTTGATTTTTTTTTTAAAGTTGTTAGGATTCTTAATTAGCTGTGACAGCATCTAGCCTTTAGTTTTCTATTGTGTTCATTTGCTGCTGGAAAAGAAAAAGTCAGCTAGGTCAGTATAGAAAAGGATTGGGGGCAGGCTCAGTAGTAGATGTATTACTGGCAACTTGCCACAGAGACAGTGAACTCTGAGCCAACCATGAAGTCATTTTGAACTCAGGGAGTCTCACTAATCCAAGGCAATGTGTCTTAATTTGACAAAGCAAAGGCTGCTTGATAAGCAGCCTCTGCTAGAAGTGCTGTTAAACGGAGGTGTTTGTAAGTTTAGATTGTGGACGAGAAATGTGGCAAAATGAAAGGAATCATCTTGTTTTCAGGTTCCTTACACTCTCCCAAGCCCAAAAGCAGGCTTGGCTCAGCTCTCCCCTGCAGTTCGGGCTGTGCAGTGGCTTGATGTGAAATTTGAGAAACATATGTAGTTTTCTATTTCAGGAAAATGATCTCAGGGATTGAATGTGTGTTTTGTTGGCTGTTAAGCTCTGATCTTGCCTAGTGTGGTAGTTTGAGAGTGCATGTATATGTGAGCGTCTGTGTGATGGTTAAAACATTCTCCAGCACTTTTTGGAAATAAAATTTGGGGTTCATACATTCATTGCTGCAGGTCTTATTTCTGCAGTTTGAAAATACAGCATCCTACCTTGTAAGAAGCCTTTTAAATAAGAATGCTATGGTACGTCAGAAAATATTTGGTTTTTATTTTTCCAAAGTAGTCATTAACATTTACTTGAGCTGATGACAGGTACACACACACAAAGTTTTCCATGAAGGCAAAGGAGCTTTGCTTAAACAGCCCTCTCATTGTTGATCCTGTGCAGGAGCAATATACACATGAACACTGTAATTAATAGTTTCTCTAAGGGTCAGATAATAATCTTCCCATAATAACGTTTGTGACGAGGTGGTTAGGAGTCCTTCAGATCCAGCTTCTGACTTGCTCAGTAGTGGCAGCATTGGCTAACTCTGCTTCTCTGTAAGTGCGTGTGTGTGGGGGGGGTGATATTAAAGGAGGTTGTGATCTTATGGCACTCAGTTCTGGGGAAGGACGAGGCAGAAACCACGGAGAGGCTTGTTGTCTTTCAGTTCTTTTTTTTTTTTTTGAACAGTCCTCGTGGTTCTTTGCTGTGTTCAGGGGGTGTATGTTTGGTTTGCTTTAGCTTCTGAGAACACCATCAGGGATCAGACCCCGATGGTACAAGACGTGTTATAAACAATCTGTCAACTTCTTTGAACTCATGCTCATGTGAAGCGCTGTGGAAAGCCCCATGCAAAGCCCTTGTCCCTTGTGAAATTGGGTCTCTATTCAGCAAGAACTGTGCAACAATTGCTTTCTTGCATAAATTTGAACCAGATAAGAAAATAGCCATGTTTATGAACTCTGGGGTCATTTGCAGCCCCAGGAGTGTTTCACTGTGCACATATATAATGCATGCATTCACAGTAAATTCTTAAAAACCACCCCTTGAAAACAATAACATTCCAGAAGTGTTCTCATCCAGTGAAGGAAAAAAAATAAAGCTATGTAGGATGAAGTCTGTGCATTGCATTGAGTACATATTGTGCTTAAAAGTATTAAAACTCACTTAAACTTGTTCCATAAGTCTTCTCCTCTCCTTCTACTTCTCTTTTTATTTAAAAAAGGAAGAAATAATTTACCCTTCTGCCATACCTTGTATATAAAAGAATCTTAATCATTTCAGCCTTAGAATACTCTTCTGAAGTGAAAAAGTGACATGATTGTTTTATGGATGGGAAAACAGCCATGTGGTTTGAAGGGTAAGATTTTTGAAAGAGTTGAGCTGGGTGTCCAGCTTTCTGTCTAACTTACAGTTACAACTGATGTATGTATTTTCATAGATCACACTAGAAATTGTTTGAGACCAGTTCTTTCTCCAGACTTCCCAAAGAAATGCTTTTTACCACCGGAGTGTTCCTCCTATCCTTTTCACTGTGATACATGGTTGAAGCAACAGCCTTAGACTGGAAGGCAGTTCAGTTACACGTTTGCTTTATTTTTGTTGGCTGGCTATGTAAATCTGTTTAATGTCAGTAACTTTCACTGGAAATTCTCATCGTGCTTTAGGATGACACTGATGATGTCAGGGTTGATTTACATTATCTCTTTAAAGTAGCGTTAGCTTACATAGGACTTTTTCTCTTGTTTGTTTTAGCATTCATATTGTCCAGAGAGGAGCCTTTTAACTGTGAAATGTAAATATCCTGACAGCCCAGACTTCAAAAGAAAGCAATTCTTTGTCCATAGCAGTGATGCTACTTCTTTGCCAGCTCTGTAACCTTTATAATAGTGTACTTTTATGCTTGACCTGTCATCTGCATATAAAAATCATCTTAGATCAATGATATAGTGCGTTCAAGAATGCTTCTAAGGAAGGCAGATGCCTCTACGTGTTCTGTCAGTTCTTCTTTGTGGTAGGCCATCTGGCACATGAAGTAAGATCTGGCTATTGATTCGGTGCAAGTCCCTGGCTTTGCCTTCTGCTCACATTAAGATAGCAAGCACTTTTATTGTAGCTTACAAATTGATGTTCCCAGATAGTGAGCCCAGTGTTATATAAATATATAATGTGTTATATGAAATCAGCAAGGATTTTTTTCCTTCCCCTGTTCCTTTATTCCAGTGCCGTTCCATTAAGCCGCTCATTAGGTGAAAGCTTGTAGTTCAGTTTTCAGTGTATGAAATGTGTGTGTGCTTATGGAATCAAAGACATTCCAAGAAAGGCTGTTTATTTTCTTACTACCTTTAATTAAATTTTGATGGTAGGATTCTGACTGTCTGACTTCAGAGAAGACAAAGCAATAATGATTGCAGTGTGTTACGCTGAAGATGACTGTGGTTACTTTTACCATTGTTAAGAAACTTAATTCTCCTGTGGGCAGATCAGTCAAAACTTCAGGTTCTACTGTATGTTAGCTTCATTTTAGAGTGAAGGGAGGGAATTCAGTATTTTGTCTTCTGGTACTAGTTGGTTTCAGGTAACATTTGGATTTTAGAGAGAGAAAGAGGAAGGAGCAACTTAGTTTTATTTTTATTTCTCAGTTTACTCATATTCAGCCTTAAGTCCCCTCGGAGCTGCTAATATAAGTTAAAGCCTGTGTTTGTTCACTTTATTTTAGTTCTGCTATCTCAGAGGTGTCAGCCTGAGTTATGAGCTTGCTGGTGCTCTGCAGTTTGTATGCATCCTTCTGCTCTTCCTGAGTGCAGATTTGGAAACAAGCAGCATTCCTTAGAGAGCCTGTCCCTGTATTACCTGAGAGGCTGCAGTCAGCTCTGAGGCTCTCCTGCTCTCAGATCTGTGCCTCTCCTGCTGTCACTGCCACGCTCCCTGGGCCTGCCTATTAGTGCAGAAGGGAGTCCATAGAAGCAGCCTTGCAGTTGCTTTAAGTACCCACACATGGTGAGTTGTCAGTGGGAAAGAAGGGCTTTTGGTGGGGCCCTTCTTACTGGAGAAGTTGCCTAAGCATAACTTAATTTTGTTTTGTTTTTAAATGAAAAGATAGCACCAAACAAATGGAAAAACAAACAAGAAAAGCCCTCTCAACCTACTTGTTTTTGCAGGTGTAGTATGGTTTTGTTAGGATTGAAGAAATAGCTCCTTTTTTCATCCACTCTACTCTGAAATTTTGAAGATAGTGTCTTCCATCCTTACTTTCCAAGAGCTTTCTTTCAAGGGATGACACTGGATCTGCACATTAGTGAGAGGGGAGAGCGAACCACTGCAGAGAGCTGTTTCTATTTCCTGAGATTCCTCCCATGAACCTGTAGTTGGGGGTTTTTAAGAGTTGTTTGTCCTTTGTGTACCATGTACTTACTAAAGTCTCCTTTGATAAAAGCAATATTATGATATGAATTTAGTTTCAAGAAGTGAATTGTGTGCTTCCTGTCTTAATGGGAGAAGCAGGTGCGATGTTGTCCTTAAATTCTGGAACAAAGCATTTGTATGTGAGGTTAATGTAGGACTGAACTTTGATCTCCTTGTAAGGAAGGAAAAACAGGGTATGTATAGAGCACAGTTATCATATGCTCCTGTCCCCCAGGCTCTGTGGAGATACAAGCACAGTTTAGACTTGGAAAGGAGCAGTGTCTGCAGTCTACTTAATGAATAGTATCTTATGTCAAGTTGGGTAATGTTTGTATATATGGTACATAGGTGTTTATGTACGTGTGTGTGTCTCAGGCAAATGAGAGTTCTGTATTGTTCACCATTCCTCATGCCAGTATTCCAGTAGCACCAGGTATGGCAATAATGGGAGAGCTCTCTAAATAAATTCCTGTTTGTTTCAGGTTTTTTTGTATTTTTATCCCGTAGCAACCGTTCACTTTGAGAATAAGGGCAGTTCATAAACGGATGTAGGAGCTCAACATGGTGCCTGGAATTTACTGCTGTTTCTGACATGCCTGTAACAACACAGACAATCCTTATTTATATGGGTTCGCTCGACTAGTAATCTATCAAAGTAAATTTCCTATTAACTCTTTGCTTTTAGGGTTATGTTATGGATCAAAAGAAAGTTATACCCCACTAAAAATGTTAAGAGTCGAGGGATTTTTAGTTGCCTAACCTATCATGAGTTATTAATTATGTACTTAAAGTAGGTACTCATTTGATTTAACACAAACAGAACAGTAGGGAGAGAAAGGAGGAGGGAGAGTAAAAAGAGTATGTCCAAAATGACATGGCACGAACTGCGTGGTTACTGCACTGTTACTCCACTTACTTTCCACAAGTGGAAAATCTCAAGGCTTTGTGCAGCATCTCTTGTGCTGGTTTCTCTGAAGGGGTTTTTGTGTGTTGGTGTGTCTGCAGGCACACATGTGTAGATGCAACAAGGAATACAGTTTTTTACCTTATTAAATTTGAAACTGTGCTCGGAGGAATGTTGCTCAAGAGAATCACATCGCGCCAAGCTTTTGAAAATGCAGACTGGTTCGGAGAAAGCATTTTAATATATTGAAGCCTGAAGCCATCTACCTCTCTGCTCCTGAGAGCTCTACCTGAAAACTTCCAGGACTGAATAATTTAAGGTTTGGGGTTTTTTAATCTTTCTGCAAGAAATGCTAGTCTGATGTTTTATTTTCTTTAAGTCTGAACTCCACATAACTTTTTTTCAGAACTGTTTATCCTCACTCCAGACATGAACCTTGGAAAGGTGGCAGAAAAAACAAACAGCTGCTGTGTTTTTGGGCAGTCTGCATTCCTTTCAACTCACTGAGATCAGACTTGTGCTGAGATTTTCAAATTATTTGTCCTAGGGCTTAACCACTTTCACTCCTGCTTAAAAGTGAGGAAGTTTGCCGTACCAGTGCTTGTGAGAGCTGTCATGTGGAGCCCTAATGATTCAAGAGCTATGAATATATGATGTGTTCTTAGGGCTTTTTATTATTGCTTCATTCCAACTTCACCTCCTTCCCTAATCATCTTTCCATTTTTGGACTCTCTAGGTATTTTTTAAGTTAATCATTTTTCTCAAGATATTCTAGGGAATTTTGTTTTCGTTTTCTTTTTGGTCTAAATTTGATGCACATAGAAGTGTTATTAACAGCCAAGGTGGAACTCTTCAAAAGCCAATCACATTCCCAAAGCCCACAGTCAGAAGCAACCTCCTCCAGGTTTGGGGTTCTATCCCTCACGTGGGTTTGCTGGAGGAAGAATATGTTGTGTGAAGCTCGATATAAGAGGTGGAGGAATGAGGACAATGCAGTCTTGTGTGGTGAATGTTCTGAAGTGTTGGATGGTTGGGGCCGCCTTGTGTGTTTCTCTACCAGAGAGACATAAGAATGCTGTTTTTACTTGCATCTTATCAGTAGCCTTATCCCATCGCTATTTTTGTGATGAAGGTTAAATATATTGGGCAGGATGCTGAGACCAAATGTGTGTTTACTAGCAACTAGAGTTAATGGAAAAACAAAGCAGTCAATCCAATTCCGAAGGGCTTTTCAGTTAACCGTGTTCATTCTTCTCTTTGGGCCTTTTTCCAGGAAAGCACTTAGGCACGTGCTTAAAGTTAAAGCATGTGCTTAAGTGCTTTGCTGGTCTGGGTCCTTTATTTGCTCAACAGGCATGTTGGTATGAACAGGCTGTTGGTTGTACAAATGTTTGGGGAACTGTTCATTTTACACTATTGATTTTTCTCCTCTGAACTTTTTGTTACTTAATTGCTCAGAAAAGATTTGTAATTTGAGTATGATATCCTACATGACACAAATAACAACTTGCAAACAATCTGCAGGCTGTCGATGGAGATTAATAGGCAGAGTTATGAAGAAATTTTGTGCTTGGGAAAAAAATCAAGGGCAGCCCACTCAGAGGAGTCTTCATTTGATGTCTTACTCCAGCTGAGTAACGTGGTTGGTAGGGCTTGTCATCCAAGGACATGCTCAGGTATTGGAGGTACCTAACGTAGTGGGTATGGCACATCCATCCTTCTTTAGGTGAACATTCTTATTTATTGATTTGATAAGCTGTTTATTTTGGCTTTTCATTACTGCAGGGCTGCAAATCTTGTGCTGCCATCCTCTTTATTCTTATACCAACCATAGCAAGTCAAGAGAAGAGAACTCACTTAAATTCAAACCTTTAGGATTTCAGTCTGCATCTCACAGCAGTGAAAGTTGCTCTTTTCACCTCTAGAGCCACTGTAGAACAGAAGTGCATTAATTTTATTTTTGTTGCCTTTCTTAAAGTGCAAACCTCTTTATATTAAGGAAATGACTTAATTATGCAGAATGCTTATGCAAAGGAGAGTGGCTTGCCTGATATAAGTGCTCCAATTGATGTTGAAGGCATTACATTATTCGTTCAGGTCAGGTTACATGTACCTAAGTCTTAACAGAACCAAGGTCATGGACAAACAATTTTGCATAATTGCATTTTTACAATTGGTTCTTAATTCTTCTGACACTAAAATGTGCAGCACTTCTATGAAGTGTGATCTTAATTTCATCACTGAATTTTTTTTACGAGTATGGAAATTCTTGCATGGTTTTTTTTTCTTTGTAAAGATATAAAACAGTAAAGAAAGATCAGGGCTTTATTTTTTTTTTCTGGCATCTAACATAAGAATTTTTATTTGATTCTAAGTCCATCCTCCCTCTGTTTGCAGCATTTGCAAGTTTATTTTCTGCAAGTATTTTGCAGTAGAATTCAAGTCTCAGGAAAAGGAAAGGAATACTTCAGAGATGTTAGAAGTGCATGAAGGTTCATTACAGCTTAGAACAGTGGTGAGTTCCACCCTTCCAGTTCACCCATCACCTTTCACAGTATTTATTCTGAGGCAAGCTCAGGCATTACCCAGCTTACCTGGGGGAGTTTGCTCCGTCTCAGAGAGCACTGTGGATGTTGATTCCCAGATCAAGTTGTTTTTTAAGATTTAAATGAATGTGAAACCACTCATGTCCACCTTTCCTGTGTAACAGGCTCTAAGCATCTGAAATGAGAACTGTACCATTCTTATAGCCGTTCTTCCAAGGGACCTGTGTGTTGATTGGTTTCATTGTTAGAAGAAGCCAAAGAGGAGGTTCATATTCTCCAGTGCCTTCTGTCCAGCAGTAATTGTATCAGAGGGGAGAAAAGAAGGGAGGAATTCTAGAACTGCCAACAATGTTGACTCCCTGCTGGAGTGGGTGTAGTTCTTTTGATCATGCTGAAGTAGTGAGGGTTCATATTCTATGTCATTTATCTCTGCTGTTATGATTAGGACTACTGCAAATATCCATGTACTTAATTGTTAGTTATGTTTTTTCTGTTAAGGTTTTGGGCCCAGTAATACCCATATCCTGTTACAATTGCTTGATCACTTGTTTTGTTGTAGTGCCTTAACTGCTGCATTCTGAGTAATACTTAACCTGCGCAGCTGACTTACCTGGATAGCAGCCTTACTTATTGTCTGTATTTGTGTTCCTACCAAATAAGTTTGCTTTTACTCACCTCTGCTACCCATTTCCCAGCTCCTTGTGGTTCTGCTTAGTGGCTTTTCCTTTGATTTGTGAAAACACAGCAACCCTACTGTCAGTGTTGATCTTGTTGTGACGTACTCAGAAAACGTATAGTCTTTGTTTAATGTGAATGCAGTTGCAAGCAACTGTAAACTATAATCCTTTTTTATTTTTACGATGAAGTATACTCCAGAAGTAGGCTGATACCAGCATGTAAGAGATTGAAGTACAAAGTAGCATGTGATGTAGATGTTTTTCATGTGCTTTAAATACCTTGCATTTAAGTGTAACCATAAGAAATGTTTTTAAGTTTGGACCAAATGTATTTTGTAGTTAGGAATGACTTCTGATTTTCAGACTATAAAATATATTCTTAAACTGAGCTGAGTTGTGTGACTGGAGGTGAAAACACACCTCATTGCCTGTGCAGGAATCTCTCACATGCATTTTTGATTCGGATCCACATGGCAGCCAAATTCTGTTATCTAACTTGAATTGGGCTTGAAGGTGTTTTGTCCATGTAAAGGATGGTTCAGTACTGGAGTTTGGAGTGTGAAATCTGATCAGTCTCCATCAAAATGTAGTCACTAAAACTTTCTTTGCTTGCGTTCCTCCTGGCAATTTTCCTGCTTCTGTTCTGGTTTCACTTAGCCTTTGTCTGGCCACAAGTGCATGACAGCCTGGGTTCCAGTTCAGTACATGCCTGACAAAGCTGGTAAAAACTCCATTAACTCTACTGACAGTTCTTCATATGTTTTAAGTACCATGCTGGATTTGGATCTCAACAGTTTTGACTCTAAGAACAAATGCAGTATTTACTCACAAATTGGTAAAATCTTTGTTTATAGCAAACTTGAGAATTCTGAGAAACATTTCTCAAAATATCAGTCTTAGGTTTTCTCCTGCTACCCTTACTCGATGGAGTATTATAAAAGCAGCACAAACCCTGTCACAAAGTGTAGCATTGTTCATGTCAGATTTGCAGTAGCAGAGAATATCAGTGTGTGCAATGCTGCTGGCCAAGTGTGCTCTCAGCATCGTGCCACGCTTTCCAAACCTGGAAGAGTCCAAAATAGCTCATCCTTTGTGCTCCCTGAAGAACAACGTTGGTGGTGCATATCCCACATTTACCTTTCACATGGTAGGGGGATATCTGAAGTGCCACGGAGCCAACAACTGCAGCTTTCCTACACGCTGCTGGTGCTGGTTCTGTTGCATAATAAAGTCTAACACAGCCAAAAGATAGGGGGGATACGTGTGGCCATGTGAGGACCAGTGGCTGAAGCACCACTTATTGCTGACAGACGTGTGAGGTGGTGGGTGTGGATGTGTGAGTAGTGGTGTGCTCCTGCTTATTGTGTAACAGGAAACAATATATTTTAAATACAGCCTCTTTCTTGAAATAGCTATTTGATTTCCTCTTGCAGATTGTTTACTTGAAAGAGTCTGTTTATCTGAAGTGCTGCTGGTGCTGCATAGTGGCATAGGTCTGTATGGAGGGCAAGTGCCTGATGGGCATCTGGAAGCATGGGCTTCATTGCCAGTTTTGCTTTTCCCTTGCATTGTCATTTTGGGATGATTCTTATTGCCTCTCCTTTGCTTATTAAGGTTTTAAAAATTACACTGGTAGAAATAGGTTTATTTGTGTATATGCTTCTTATTCCTCTCATGTCTGAAGCTTTAGACCATAGTTGTGCACAGGGAGATTTCTGGTATGCTCAGCATGATCGTATCTGTCTTTCTGCCCAGGTCACTGGATGAAGTCTCAGGATTCAATTCAGGGCTCTGACTGATGGTTACTCTTTGACCCTTGGCCAAATCTCTCCATTTCTTTTTCCTCCGTTTGCCATTTTTTTCATGGAATAGATTAATATTTCCAGCCCCACATGCTATGTCTGATTTGTCTAGACAATACATTTTTGTGTCTAGGACTGTGCCTCATTATGTGTTTTTCAACAATGCCGAAGACAATGGGCTTGAATCTTAGTTGGATGTCTGTAATATAAAACAGAATGAAATTAATTAAAAAGAAAAAAAGCAGTCTGCTGACTGCTTGCTTCCCCTTGCCTCATGACGTGGTGAGGCATATGTGGGTGGATAAGATATTCTTATTTTGTAGTTTTTCATCCAACTCAACATGTTGAGCTAAATGCATCCCTGGTAAGAATCCACTGAAATTACTGGATATACACAGGGGATTAATCTGACTTGCCATGCTGCTTTTGGGATGGGTGTTTCCCTTCAGGTCTGATGACATAACTTCTAGGAAAACTGAATTTTAAAATCTAATGCTCTCAGGCTTTTAATAACTTGTTTCTAAAGAGAAACACACTTTTTTAAATTGGACTCTGTTACAAATAGTAAAAGTACCTTCTCATTTAACTTTGTGAGATTCATCTTCTCTTGTATGACTTTGACATTTGCAGTGTTTGATGTGTTTGTTTGTATTTACTAAAGACAGGCTTCAATAGGTTCCAGCAAACAATTACAGACATGCACATCTTCCCAATCCTGAGTATATATCTGTATGTATATAAACACGTGTGTGTTATTTCAAACCTCTGGCAAGATGTACAAAGGTTACATTCTTAAGGTGCCTTAGACAACCCAGGATTTTATTTATGGGGGCTGATCCTTAGAGTCTGAGTGTCACAGTATTGCTTTCCCCAACAATATGTCATTGAGTTTGAAATATTTCTGTATAATACAACATCAATCTCATACCTCTTCTGTAGCACAGACAACATGTACACTTTATATTTCTCAAGAGACTTCTGAACCCATTATAGTGGCAATTAGAGGTCACTCTTAGCTCTGGCTGGGATGGGCAGTTGATAGTGCAATTTAAAGGACATTGCTGATTCTAAATCTTATGCTGCTATGGAGTCTTTGAAAATGATCCTATTGTTCTGTTGTTTTTTGTTTGTTTTTTACTGTCAGAGTGGCATCCAGTGTTTAAATATAACATGGAATCTTGTCAGGGAGTGGCTGTAATCAGAGGAGATTAATTATAGCTGTGGGTGTAGAAAATTGCAGATGTGTATTGTATTTTTCAGGCAATAAAATCTTTCCCTTTAAGTAAGCAACATATTTGCTTGGAAAATTCTGTAATGTAAAAAGCTAGCCAAAACCTCTTAAGAGTTACAACATAAACACCAAATTCTGTAGTGTAGTTTCAGTTAATTACTTTTTCCCCCTCTTTGCAGAAATAATTGATTATTTTTTTTTAATTTTAAAATTGAAAGACTTTCTTCCCTGCTCGTTATTGCTAAGGGCCCTGAGTGAGACTTCATCACTGATTTCTGTATGCTCTGAATCCTGCTTCTGTGTGCTGTATGCTGACAGGAGGCCTGAAAGCCCACAGTAATGCATCTGTCTGCCTTGAGATGTGTCCTCACTGAGATCCTGGGAAAAACTGCAAGCAAACATCCTTGTAGTTCTGCAGGCAACTGTATTGTATTTTCTTCTTGGATGCTGTAGGGAACTTCTATGATGCTGAGATGAAGTCTGATCTAATACCTCAAACTCAGAAAAGAAACTCTCGTCTTGGTGGAAAGGAAACAAAACCTGCTGCCTGTTACAGCCCAGTGCATTTCCTCTTTTGATAGAGTGAGTTTTAACCACTAGTGTGATGCCTGGGTCTGTTGGTCAGAGATGTGAAGGAATCCCAGCGCCTCTGGGCTGCCATGTACCTATTCTCTAAGAGCATAGCTCTTATAAAAGAGTATGGTAGTTTTTCATAGGCTGTGCTTTACCAGGAAGATTTATGGTAGAGGAAAGGAGATGGACCTGTTTTACATTTTTCAAGGAAAGTTATGCCCCCAGTTCAGTGAGGCTTCTGACTTTCCCAGGTGCAAGAGAGAGCAGAGCTGCGGAGTAGAAGACAGTGAATATTATTTTTTTCCATTTAGCCTTAATCTCATTGCTTGTGAGGGAATCTCTGAGCACCATATGAGTTCACAGAACGGCATTAAGGAAAAAATAGAGAGCATACACTATCTTTGAAACTCAAATACTTTCAATGCGTATTTTAAGGAAAAAGCTGTGCAAAAGATGTAGCAGTAGATCTGAGTCTGAAAGAGAAATTATATTGAAAGAAGGTCTTACTCAGACACTGTGTCACTGCATTAGTTTCAGCGTATCCAGCTTAGAGGTCACCAGCTGTTTTCCGCCCTGGTTGCTTTGGTGGATTGGTGGCTACCACCAAACTTCCATACTTGCAGGAAAAAGTCTTTCCTACTAAAACTTTTGAAACAGAAGTGCTGTTTCCTTCCAAACTCCAAATGGTAGGCAGGCTACTTTTGATTAGTATTAATATTATTCAGAGCATAGAAAGGATGAATCCTGTAGAATTTGTTGCTAATTAAAGCAATATCCTTGCTACCTTTGTTGCTAAGACCTCTGAGAGCAATGGGAATGTGTCTGCTAGTTGTCCCAAACTTGCTTCTCCATCTCTTTCTTTTTGGTATGCTTAATGTTATGTTAGAAGGCAACCCTTGTCAGGAGTGACAGAATCACAGAATGGCCCAGGTTGGGATGATCGTGAAGCTCCAACCCCACCACCACATGCAGGGCCACCAACCTCCCCATTTAATGCTAGGCCAGGCTGCCCAGGGCCCATCCAGCCTGGTCTTGAACACCTCCAGGGATGGACGGGGCATCCACAGCCTCTCTGGGCAGCTGTTCCAGCACCTCACCACTCTCATAGTAAAGAACTTCCCCTGACATCCAACCTCAATCTCCCCTCCCTCAACTTAAAACCATTTTCCCTTGTCCTGCAGTTATCTACCTTTTCCAAGAGCTGATTCCCCTCCTGTTTGTAGGTTCCCTTTAGGTACTGAAAAGCTGCAGTGAGGTCACCCCACAGCCTTCTTTTCTCCAGCCTGAACAAACCCAGCTCCCTCAGCCTGTCTTCATAGGGGAGGTGCTGTAGTTGTCAGATCATCTTTGTGCTCTCCTGGATCCTCTCCAACAGCTCCCTGTCTTTCTTGACTGGGGGCCCCAGACCTGGACACAGTACTCCAGATGGGGCTTCACAAGAGCAGAGTAGAGGGGGCCCCTCCCTGTCCCTGCTGGCCACCCTTCTCTTCTGATGGAGCCCTGGATACTGTTTGCTTTTGCACTGAGTCACATTGAGCTGCTGTGCTAAGACAATAGATTTGGGCAAGCAGGAATTTCATAGGGTTTAAATCAAAGGTATTGATAATAAAAAGTAGTGGGGTGCTGTAAATATTAGGATCTTGAGATTTGGATGGTTGGGTGGATGGAACAGACCCTGATATGTTTTGGTTTGTCTACATGCAATTAAAGAGCTGTTGAATAGGTGAAATGAGTAAAATGCAGACAGCACATGTGAAGTGGTGCACACCCAGACTTGCTTGGCCCTGTGGTTTAAAGCTAATCTGCCCGGGAGATCTATAGTAGTGACTGAGTGACAACAGGTGCAGCTCTTCTTACACTGCTGTGAACTCTGCTCACAGCTCTTTGATTCTTTTTAGCAAGCACTTGATGTGGGCAGCATGTCATACATTTTATACATTCCAAGTCTCAAAGACTAGATGTCACATTTTTTTTTCTACTGTTACCTGGGAGGTATTCCCCTAAGAGAAGTTACCCTCTTCTTTTCCTGTTTTCCCCCAAAGTAGCCAGATACAGCAGGTACGCAGAGACACTTGTATGACAGATATAACAGTGATGTATATGGAAGTAGTAGTCTGGTTCTATTCAGAAGATCATGTCTTCACATATATGACATTAGTTCTAATGGAGCAGAGAAGAGTTGCACGTTATTGCTCTGTGATAATGTCTGCTGTGTTTCAGGCTCTTGAAGCACCCTAGTTCTGCTTAACATAAAGCCTGGACGGTGGGACTGTATGTGCTATGTCTTAATTCTTTGTCTGGAACATTTTTGTAAAAACAACACAACTTTTTTAATGAGAAAACCTCAAGACTGGGATGCATAATTTGCAAGGACATTGTCAGCTTGGTCCAGATGTCAGTATGTGGAGAAGTTTGAGCAGAACCTAAGTCTTGGGTTTCAGTTTGGATTCAAAATCTGTTTTAAATTTCAAGTTTGCATAACAAAAGGAAAAATGTTTTGATGTTTTGACAGTTGCACTCCATTGTTTCAGGTCTCTTTCTTGCTTTTAGAACCTCATACAGCTTTCTCAGCTGTTGGTTGCTTGTGGTTTTAAGTAAATCTGTCCAACAGACTACAGAAAGTTACTTTATCCTGCTGCATGGCCTTTCTTTTGGGACCTAGCAGTGCTTTATTGTAGCTCCTGTAGGGCTTAGCTTTGGTTACACTCCTCAGCAGGTGCAGTTGGTTCATTACCACAAAGTCTCTCTGTGTGACCCAGCTTGCAAGGGCATTTTTTTCATTAAAGTGATCCGTATTTTGTGCTTGCAGTACTAATAATGCCTGAAAAATCAATTATGTTCATTAGTTTGAATTAATCTCTAACCTGTTCGCATGAATGAAGCAGATGCTTTTCCTCTGGAATCAAGAGCAAAGCTTCTATTCACTTCAAGATGATCAAGATAAGAATACTTGCCTGTTAAAGCTGGTAGCTGACTCGTGTTGCAGGCTAACCAGCATTGTACCCAGCATCTCGAATGGCAGATCATGTGTGAATACTTTGAGGTTACTTTTCAGGGAGAAAACTTGTTTTGTTGTTGCTATATTTATGGTAAGCGTTCTTGATAACAGGACTTCTATATTAAGTCTTATACCCCAGATAGGAAGACATCTAGAAGACCATTGCAATTACAGAATATGGACTGAAATGTATTTGTTGTCAAAGATAGCAAGTATTATCCCAGCAAAGAATAGAACAATGCATAAAACTGTGGAAATTATTAAATGAGTAATAATCAAATCATGGTAAAGCTTTCTGCAAATAATTTTTAGATGCATTTTCATGCAGGTAGAAAGGATCATACAGTGTTTTCCATTTTTTCTTTGAGTGTTTCTGACTTTCTCTCCAAGGAGCAAAACAGAGTATGAGAAGAATTCTCAGAAAAGGAAGACTGTGATTATAGCCCACCTTTCAGTACCTGAGTTGCTTTGGCTGTGAGTCTAGTTTGCCTCTATCTGTTTGCAGGTTAATGAGGGCAGATGGTTCCTTCCAGACACCATTTTGGGTGGTATCAGCATATGCTCAACCACTGCACTTGGAACCTCATGTTTTTCTTATGAGGACATGCTGAGATTCTGGTCATACAGGACATCAGCACATCCACAGCCAGTTCTCAGCAAGAGATGTGCAAGAGCTCAAAACTAGACAGTAAATAAAAGGGATTGTGTAATGTGCCATGCTTAGCCAAATCTACTTTGTAATGAATGTGGCAGTGATTTTTTTTTTTCCTGGGGCTCTTGGATACAAATAGGATCCTATGGTTCTTTGTAGACTAGAATTTGTTTTTTTTAAAAGGAAGCAACCAAACAAACCTCTAAACATAATCATATTCCTGTTGAAAATATGGCTTACATAACATAACATTTTCCATGTAAAAGTGCTGTTTATTTCAGTGGGAATATTCTGAGTGAAACATCTTGTTCCAAGCAGAAAAGGGAAATTATTTGTATTTGGAATATGCTTGAAGAAAAGAGTCTTCTAATTCATTGTCTGTCAGCCTAGCTAAATGTGACCTGTGCTTCTGAGGTGTTCTGCACCCTGTCTTCTGAAGTCCTGTGCTGGATGAGGCAGCAAGGAAAGGAGGGTTGCCTGGACTACCTGTAAACTCAACACCTTTAAACCCAGTGATTCTGATACTAAAATAAAGGGAGATTTAGCTTCTATCAATCTCCTTCTCAGGATCAATTGCTGCAAGTCTGTTATTTGTGACCAAATAATTGAGGTAGCACTGTGAAATGGGGGAAAAGGAAGAATATGCTGCAGCAAACATTAGTACTTTTTCTGTGTAATGTCTGTCCTTCATCTCATAAAATGTAGGAGTTGCTGGTGATGTAAATGCTTTGGTTCCTCTACTTCCTCTTTACTGACCAGTCTTTTTGGATGTAGATTTTCCAAATTACCATCTGAGCTATTGCTTCATTGTGGTTATACGCTGGAGGGAGGCTGGTAAAACAAATATGTATCTATGCCATTGTATCAAAAAGGTGAAGAAACTATTCTGTCTGCATGTGTAGAGCTCTCCATGCTGCACAAATTGAACAGATCTGTGTGTAATCGGGGCACCTTATCAGGCAAGCAGCAGGAACTTAGACCAACACATCTACATTCTTTTGAACCATGTAGTAAAGTTAATTGGTCATTGTGTATGTCAAGCAAATCCATTAACTGAGATTCTTGAGCTGTAATTTAAGAGAGCAGGATGCCCTTCTGCAGTACTTTCTCTTAAATATTAAGAATCTGTACGAGGCTGTGGATATACTTAGTGCAGGCCAGTCTGTTTCCTGTTCACACTGTTTCACTGAGCTGTATATATAATGCTGCTCAGGGTGAGCTGTATGGAAGAACTGGCCCCTGTAGGTATAAAACCTGCTCTTCAGGGCCCAGAGAGCGTGGAGACTCAGAGGGATCTGCTTTATGGGCTTTGAAAGTGAGAAGCCATGACATCTAGTTGTCATCCTTAGGGCTTTTTTATTCAGGATGTGGTAGCTGTTCATAACGTTGGTGTAATTACCAAAAATGTATATTCTGCTTTGAGAATTTGTTATGATTTGGTACGTACTGTGTTTGGGAAAACATAATGCACTGTTCTTTGTGTGTATATTTTTTTTCCTAATGTCATGGAATGATCTTTCATTGGAGTTCTGTGTCCTAATTTTTCCTTCCAGTAAGAGGTTTGAGCTGATTTGGGGAAAATACCATTATTAATGACTTTTAGTTTACTGACTTCCAAAAAATGATTAAATACTGATCTGAGTGTTTGGACAGGCAACAGTCTATTAAAATGCTATGTCTTCTGGAACATATTTTGGGGGGAAATGGGATGTTAAGAGTAAGGATTGCTTTAGGAGAAATAAAATGTTTGTGATGCTGTACTTTCATGGTGAAGTTCATCATTCACCATTATCAGCAATGAGACCTGAATCAAAACCTTTAATGCTGCATTCGCTTACGTCATGGCTAATGGTATTTCAACATTTCACTGAACTGTCATCAGCTTCTATTGAAATGCAGAGCTGATGATAGTGATACTTAAACACTTGCTGGACAGAAGCTCTGACAGCTCTGTGCAATTTACTTAAACACATTCACCTGACAAAGGCATTTTATACCTGCAGGTAGCGAGGCAGTGCCACTTAATTATCAGTGCATGCATCTTCTGCAAATTGTAATTCAGCTTGCGCGTAAGAAATATAGGTTTTCTAAGAATATACTTCAAGCAAAACATTTCTACTTAGGTACAGCCTGGAGAAGAAGCAACTTTCCCCTGAGCTGCTTGCTGAAGAGCTGTTACGTTCATGCCATAGTAGCTGCATGGTCTGACTGACTGACTGATGCAATTGAGTGGCTAGACAAGGAGCAGTTACAGCAGGAAAGAATTTTAAACATAAGGTTTTTTTAAAGGTATCTCAAGGCTTTCGCTCCAAACATTAACCAATTTAAATACATAAATTGTTAGCATTATGCTTGGAACTTTTGAGCAGTGATTAAAGAGAGAGTTTTGTGCATACACTTTTAAAATGATGTGTCCGTTCTCCTGATTTTGTGCATGTGTTCTCTCCTTTCAGGTCCTTATGTACACTGGTTTGCAAGTGGACGTACACTTCAGATGGAGGTTGGGATGACAGTTTCTGGAAGATAATTGGCTTGGAAGATTTGGTGAAGGATAAATATGAAAAAATAGGTATGTTGAAGGGAAAAAATGCTTATAGCTGCTATTGTTTGCATGTTTGTAATCTATACCAATGTCTCTTATAGTAATTTCCCAAGAATGGACTTCTGCTTGTTAGTATCTTCATACTGTTTCTCCACTCTGTTTGAGCCTGAGTTTAATTAGAATGGTAGGCTTGCTAATAGCAATTCCTACAGCAGATATTCATTAAAAGTCCATAATGTTAATATACCAGAAAATTTCCAGGATAACTTTATTAGACTTTCCCTGTTAAGTTAATGGACTTCTAATGGATGTCCTAAGCAGACATGTCATTAACAAGAATATTACCAGACATGAATTAAAATGTGCTCGTTCGTCAAAGTTAATTATCTGAAATTTCCTTTGATTTTTTTTTTAATGTCTAGTACTTTGAACAAGTTTGTACAGTAGTTAAAATGCAGCAACATGAAATAGAAATGGCATGGGGAGGACTGTAGTGAAATGAAACATAATGAAATCATGAACTATTCTAATCATCGCAAAATATACTATAAGCTATTTTCAGATATATCAGGTAATTGTATCTGAAAACTTCCTTGAATAGATTTCAGCATTTCCCTCTACCAATGAAAGTGGTTACTCGAAGGTACAAAACCTACTGAATATAAGGTTTTTTAGCTTTCTGGGGTTTTGGTGACAAATGTTATAGGAATGGTATTCAAACATGTGGCTTTTAGCAAATCTTCTACTGGTTAAGCTAAGACTTGCAGTAAATACATGTTTTTAGCAGGAAATAGAACGTTTCAGCAGCTGATGGTCTTGTGGAATAGTATTTTTAAGATAAATTATTTATGGACTGTAAGTTAAGGCTTTAATACAATATTTATGCAATACACTTAAAAGGCAGCGGAATACAATTTGCCTCTTTAAGTAACTTAACATACATGTTTCAAGTAACCATTAATAAAAAGGACCTTTTTGTTGTGATAGAGGCCTCATAAAGCTCATCTATTCATGGCTCAAAATTTGGCGATACAAGGATAATGGATTTGTAGCATAAGGTTTATAACTTTTTCAAAACAATATTTACAGAACAAATCAGTAAATGAGCTTCAGTTGACAGGTGCTTCTTGGGGGAAAAAGTATTTTCAGTTAACAGGAAAAACGTCAAGTTACTTGGACACTTGTACTGATTTTTAAACAAATAACCATTAGTCTAAACCCTGTCTTATAAGTGTCTATGTGAAATAGAGTTATGATATTGTTCCGGTGAAAATTTGGGGTTTTATTTGTTTTACTGAATGTTAAGTCTTACCTAACTTGCTAGGAACGCTCTTAATGAGTAACGAGTTCAGCTTTCCTTTACTTAATTTAAATTAATTAAGGCAGTATAGGTCCATCTACCAGGAAAGTGCCATTCATTGACTGCCTCAGCACTGGTCAAGCTGCAGCTGGAACAGACTTGTATTCTGGAAGACCCCTGGCAGTTCCAGAAGTGTCAGCAGTGTTGGTGAGGCAGCAGCTTCACATAGACCTCCTCTCAAGAGCCTACAAATGCTGCTCTAAGCACAACGAATAAGGGAATCAAGCCTTTGACAATCTCAGTTGAGTCCATATTTCTAATATTGCTTCAGGGCAATGTCCCATGAAATGAACTACCTCAGCTCCCATTAACTTCAGCATGTTATACAAAATGAAAGCTATTTGTTTAAGTAACTCGTATGGTCGGCAGTGTGTGTGCTTCAGGGAGGTTTATAATTCTGTGCTGTGCCTAACAGAACAGAATTCTAAGCAGAGTACATTTAGCTGGCTTACAGATTAAGGAACTCGAAATTGACAGATAACCTAGGTAGGAGTAGGTTGGTGGGGAAACTGTACAAGGTCAAAAACTCCTCTTCAAATAAAAATATAAACAAGACCCTAATAAGTCTGAAGTAATTCTTATGGAATTTCCCTTTTTGTTCTCCTGTAGAGCTTGCCCAAGCCCACATACCTCTGCTCTGTTTGTTTAGCTCAAATACAAGGATGTATTTTAATGTCTGCCCATTCCCATTGAAAAGAGTGATAGGACAGATATGGGAGAAAAATATCTCTAAAAGATTAGAAGCGCTAGGCTCTAAATCATAGTTTCTTTCTAAAGAAAGCAAAAATCATAAAATCTGCTGAATTTTCTTATTGTAACAAAAATATGTAGCTTGCCAGTTGAAATGGGCAGAAATGTTGTTCATTCTGAAATCTGTAATTGAAGTCAGTGTTGTTTCCAATCAGAGGATGAATAATTATGACTTGAAGGTTTTTTGAAGTAGCTTTAACTTTCATGACACTGAAAATATGTATGGGAATTACCTGAGAAAAACTTTTTTAATGTACTTTTTTTATTCTGATAAATATGCTTTTCAACATCACTTTAAAAGGTCTTGCCCTTTAAGAATCTATTTACTGTAATCAGAGCAGTGCTTGTGGTTCCAGGTAGTATGCCTCTTGTAGTTTCAGTTTAATTTAACGTAAAACCTTGTTGATTAAGGATGACCCTCACTTCTGACCTTTAGCATCATCCACAGACCTTTCCCACATCAAAGTGTTCACATATGAAAATTCCCAGGCCTTTGACATTTTACATTTCTCATAGCAGAGTAACCTTTCAGGGAATCCACAGAATAAGTTGTCTGTGTACACTGTGAGTGTACTGATCGCTTTTGTGAAGGTAAAGATTTGTATCTGGAAATATTTCAAAACTTATTGATCTCATGAATTTGCCCACCAAGAGAGCAGAAGATGGCTTGTATTCAAAACCACTGTGAAAGCATTGTGTACTACAAGCATTAGCATTTATCTGTTGTGGTGAAAATGCATGACAAGTATCTCTTTGTGGTATTCTAAAACCTAGAAGGACATTAACAATTCCTTTAAAATTTCATGTGCTGTAGACCTCTTAGGGTACTGAAGTGTATGTTCCATTTGGAGGAAAAAGACTGATAAATTTCCACCACAACTCCCTACTTCAGGGGCTACTTAAGGGACCAAATAATGATTTCTTATTGAATGGTAATATTTTATGCTTTATCTCTTTTTGTTTGAAAATGGCTCAATTTACCTGGGAGAACACTGTGTGTGCTGCCCAACACTATTGCTGCACTCTGTGTATTGAAGGCTGACATGTTGCTCACAGCCTCTCTCTTTGACATCTCTTGACCGTAACCCCTCCCTTCATTCCACAACACTGAAGCCTGGAATTCTGATGGTTTCATGTGCTTGTGTAGGCCATTTCTGAGTGTCCTGAAAAGTAAGATCTGTTGAACTGCATAAATACGTGAATGTTCATATCTAATGTTCTTTAATTTGTATCACTTATTCATAAATTAATAATAAAGAAAACCTTATACAGTTTAGGATTTTGATAAGATAGCTGTGACTCTTTTGATATATTACCACAGAATTGTAGGGGCTAGAAGGGACCTCTAGAGATTGAGTCCAGCCCCCATGCAAAGCAGGCCCCCTACAGCAGGCAGGTTATCATTCTTACTGGGAGAAAGCTTTACAATATGCAGGATTTTCAGATGTAGGTAAGTGAAGCCTTTTTGGTCTTTTAAGCATTCAAACAATTAAGAAAATTACAAGCTTGTTATTCGTGAACATTTTATATGAACGGTTGTAGTTTTGCATGTGCTATTATCTACTTCCATATACAAAACTAACGGAGGTAATGTATCATATACTCTGTTGTTGCACTTAGCATCCTCTTGCTTTTGTATTTTGTTAGAAGTGATCCATTCTAATACTTGTAAGTTCTATTAATTTATATACATTTTTAGGGTGAAAATGAAAGAATCAGTGCAGGGTGGGAGAATAGAGTGAATATTAACTTATACTGACGCAATCTGTTAGTTCAGCCAATTTTCTAACTTCTCTAAGGCCTTTGATGCCAGGTCTTCCAAAGTTTATGAGGGATTTCCTTGAAGGCTAGAAGAGGCAGATGCTGATTTTTATTCAGGTCAACTCATAACTGCCAGTTCTTCACAAAACCGGATTGTAAGAATGAGCTTTAAACATCATGCTTTGCAAATACTAGACAATGGTAAGTAAAACATTTCTATATGGAGTCCTTTCACCTTTTTTTGTCTTTTCCTATTCCCAATAAATTAAAACAGGTTACAATTTTGAACAAAGTTAAAACAATGAATCACAGGATATTTACACTTATCTCTGGAATTTACAAGTGAAAAGTGTTCCAGATGTATTAACTTCTCTGGCTTCCTGTCACTTCAAACCATCCAAGAACTGCAGTAACTGTGAAGGAGGTAAAACTGGCACGGTGCAAAGCAGTCCTAGGATTCCTCCTTCCTCAAAGCTTGAGGCTTTTTTCATAATCTGTGATTCATCAGTAACAAGTTAAAAGGTATTTTTTCTTAGAAAAGTGACATTGACCTTTGACTTCTATTTTTTTTAAGTGTTGAGGTCACTGAATCACATGAATGGTTGAGGTTAGAAAGCATCTCCTGGATATCATGCAGTCGGAATCCACTGCTCAAAGCAGGGTCATCTGCAGGAGGTTGCTCAGGGCTGTATCTTCACTTTCGAGTATTTCCAAGGATGGTGACTCCAAAGTCAACCTTTTCCAGTGTGTTGGCCAGCCTTCCTCAATAGAATGCTTATTCTTATGTTTAAATGTATTTTCCTGTATATCTTGTGGGCATTGTTACTGCGTGCCACTGAAAGGAGTCTTGCCCTGTAATAGAAAAAAATATGCTAATAGAAATCAATAAGTAATGCAAGTGATGCAATTGTGTGTGCAATCCTAGTGACATACAGTACCAAACCAGCCTCTGATTCCTGCAGCTTTAAAAGTATAACAGTAGTCACATCATCTACACTGATGCTTGTTGAGCTACAGTATCTAGAGACACCTTAGGAATAACATACTGGTAGGTTTCAGAAATACAAATGATTGGTGTATTGAAATGGCTGATTGCAAGCAAGATGGGAGGTCAGGCAGCTGAATTTAAATGCAAACATGTTATGTCTAGGTAGTTAGGAAGATGTTTAAATACGTGTACTATATACCTACATGCATGTCAGCTTAATGAGTAGTGAACCATGCATTATAAAAGATGTTCATTCTGCCCTATTTCACTGAAATCTGGAAATGACAACTCAGTCATGTCCATCAGCATACATGCCTACTGATCCAATGATGCAGAATGTTTTTTCTCTTGACCTCTAACCAGGAAAGCTTTCCATTTCTCCATGAAGTAGCTCTCCTTCGCTTGGACCAGAAGGAAATGGTATTAATTGAAGTAGGCTCCTATGGTCTGCAAGCCAACTTTTCAGCTTAATGAATCAAGATCTGCCTGTGCTTAGGTTGCTTTTGCCAGTATTTAGCAACCTAACATGACTGCCTTAAGTAATTATGTGTTAGGTAGTTGAGATGTAGTTCAGCCAGAAGCATAAGCTGTATGGAAGGGTGGGATGGAAAGAACCCAAATGAGATCTGCCTAAAGCTACTGTGGCAGCTCACATAGACAGAGATGAATTTTGAACTGAAGAAAGCCCAAGTGACTTTGTTTAACCGAGTGGTTTTTCTCACTTTTAAATAAGCTGCCCTGTAGTCATTTGTTTTGATTTTTCTGAAGGAAAATTCTCACGTTTTCAACTATCAACTGAGAAATTTTATCGAGGATATTTCCCTATTTAAAAAATAAAAAATCTGACTATTTCTAACACTTTTTTTTAACCACCGTATCTTTAGTTCTAAGAAAAAATGAATACTATTTTCTCATCAACACTAGTGTCCTGCTACGTTCTTCTCTGAATGTCAGCCACTTCTGCTCACCAACTAGATTTAAGAATTGTATTAAGTACATTCATCAGTAAAACATGATTATTGTATGTAATGGTAACTTATTTTATGTGAGACAGTTCTGATGACGTAACAGTAGAACTATATTACTCAAATTCTTTGCATACCCCAGAATTCTGGCATTCAGTGATTATTATATAAAACAAAAATTGGAAATTGCCTACGAGCATTGTAATGAACTCACTGTGTAAATGGGCTGTTCCAAGTGTTAGTGAATCTTTGGAGAAATGCTCCAAAGCTTGTAATACTGTGGCTCAGAGGAGAAGAAAGAACACCTGTGTTTCTTATTACTTGAGTTACTCGAATGGACAGTGCAGCTTTCTACTAATCCCTGGAGAAGTGGTGTGCGCCCCATCCCTGGAGGTGCCCAAGGCCAGGCAGGTTGGGACCATGGACAGCCTGATCTAATGGGTGGCAGCCCTGCCCATGGTAAGAGGCTGGAGCTGAGTGGTGTTTAAGGTCCCTTCCAACCTAAACCATTCTCTGATTTAAAAAGCATTTGAATGACCTGTTTTAGGGAGGTGTCTATGAAATAGACACAGAATGTATCCTTTATTTTTACTTCTGAGAGATTTCTATACCCCTTCCAGTTTGCTTGTGTCAGGTTAGTGAAGAAAAGGAACAACCCCTTTTCCTTTTCTTTCTTCTGTTATTTTTATGCACTTATACAGCCAAATTTAATTGTATATGCAGAGCGATCATGTTATGCATGGTGGATGAAAAGCTGTTCTCAAGTGGATGAGTATGTCATGGCTGAATTAGCTGGCCCCCTGCTTTTGTTATTTTAAAAAGGTCTATGTACTAAAAAACCTAGTTCTGTTAAATATTAGCAAGACCATAGAGTGAATTCTGATCACTGAAACTGACTGAAGATGTATTGTCTGCCTTGTGTGTTACGTCTGGTAAATAGCTGGTTGCTGTGGTGACTGCCTAAAAGGCAGAGGGTCATTGGTACCCCATAAATTCTTCAAACAAAACCTGATCATAGCAAATTCTAACATTTAGTCTTCAAAAAAGGATTAAAGAGGAGGAAGAGATTCAGACAGCTTTTTCCTTTTGTAAACTTGCTGCTTAACGGGGGAAAAATAGCTAGAAATAATACGTCTCGTACAAAATGAAAAGGTTGTGGATTAAGGCATCGCCTTGGTGGAACAGCTGTATGAATGTGAAACAGAAAGTTCTCCAGCTTCAGCCAGTATGGGTTTGTTTGGTTAGGTCTAATTTTGGAAATCGTTACAGCAAAGGTAAATGACTTGCACAGGAGACTGCTGTAAACAAAGGACTTGATACATTTACTTTGGCAGGAGGCTTGAGAAGACTCTTTTTTACAGCCTCTAATACTCACTGACCGCCTGTGTATGCGGGCGGCTCATTTCCCTTCCTCCCTCTCTGGCAGCTTCTTTTCCTTGACAGGTAGGGATTAAGGGTGGCAGCACCTGCTGTTGAATTCCTGGTGAGTAGCTGTGCAATGCCTTTATTCTTACAGTAGCTGTCTCTTGACTTCAAGAGTCACTGCATTTTGCTCAAGTAAGAATCTCCATTCTCTGCCAGCCAAGTACTGGTGTACAGTCTGTTTCACATACTTTGCTTTTCAGTTGTGACTCCTCTCTTTACATTTTTACATCTTTTACCTTATCTTTTAATAGCTTTATAGCTACAGACTCTAGGAATACTGGTGCTTAGCTGAGTTTTCTATGTTTTCAGTGAGAATTAAAACATGAGAATAATAATTCCCTTCCTAGGTCTCTGCCCATTCCACACCTACTTACTCTTGTGTGGGTACAAGAAAGTGACTCCTGTGATGACAGTGGCCACACGGAGTCTGCTTTTGTCTTTTATAAAGCTCTTTAAGAACAATTTGTGTGCATGTAGCAGAACATACACTGATTGCTAAAACAGCAAGGATGAAGTAGAGGGTCAGAGTCAATATTCTGTTCGTTGGTTTCCCTCATTGCTGGGGATTCCCCTTTGCATTCCATTTAAGGAGGACTTCTGGGTGCTGTCACTTCCCAAATTGTCTGGAGGTTCTTCCAGTCAAGGAAAAATTGTTCACCTTTACCTTAACTCATAAATGAGGCTGGCTGGTCACTACCTTGACTTCATTTATTAAAACATTTATTCAAATTACAGGAAGCCCATCCCTGGGCACTTTCTCACACATTTGAATCCTGTGGAGGACTGCAGTGTTGCTGGTCATTCTGGTACATCACTTGTACCTATGGAATTGTTAGGGTCATTTTCTGTTCCATTAGAAGGGAGGATTCTGCTTATACCTGGAAATGTTCCATTAGTGCTTGTTAACTAGAAATACAATAATGGTAGCTGGTAGGAAAAGATTTTGTAGTAGCATTGATCTCTAAATTGGAGCATAACCATATAATAATTAAACATGAAAATATTTAACCAATATGACTGATACAAATAAGCTCCAAATAAGCCAACAGTGGAATTGAATGCCCAGAAAGATGTGTTATTTCAGATTATTTTCTTCTCATGCTGTATATACAATATATCTGTATGCTTTCATGTCATGCAGTTGATTCTGGAGAAGATGTGGTTTTAGCTGCATGAACTCTTTTGAACTTCCTTCCACCTGCATGGTCTTTGAACGTCAGGTGAAGCATGCAGCTTCTGTTTTACTTGTATTATTTTCTGATGTCTTAAGAAACTAGAAGACAACAAAAAATTTATCTTGAAGAGAAGCAACCTCTCAAATCTTATTACTGGGGAAAAAAATCACAAAACATACATCTCTTATTAGTGCTTATTCACTGTGCTAGCTTTTACAAAATGTAGACTTCTTTGAGGAGATGTGAAAATGTTATCACATTCTTCTGCATAAGTTAGTGGAGAGCTGGAAATGATGACTTGTGGTTACTGCCCCTAATGCCTGAATATAAACCCAGAGTCAAGCCAGAAGTTTTGGCTATGACAGATTTGTTGTAAACTTCCAGTGTAAAATCCAGTCTAACATTTCAGAGGCAGAGGTGTGGCTTCAACAGAATAGAAACTCTTGGAGTAATGAACTCTAAGAAGCTTGTGTGCTGTCTAATCACCAAGTGCCCATGCATTGCTTCAGTCAGGATGTGGCTGCCTTCCATAAAGTGAAGAATCAGTATCATCTGCAGCCAAGCCTAAGATCAACTACCACTGTGATATATAAAACCCATTTTCCAACTGTGAATTTAATATTGTAACCTTTTCATTAAATAGTGATATAACATAACTATTTCTGGAATGTAATACTCATAGGCATTTGTGTATTCCTGCTAAATTGCAATATGCTGTTCCTCTTAATTAACCTCTATTGTGGACGATGTTTTGTTCCCTTTATACACATTGAAATGCTCTATAGGTGTAACATTCTCAACTGAATCAACTTTTTCAGTAAGAAGCATTGTCAGTTCTACCCTGCAGAGCAGCAGAACTGAGTGACACTAGTATGTACTATTAAATGAGTATGAAGTCTCTGTCTTAAAGGAGTGGATTGGCAGGGAGGTATATGAGAGCAACTACTATACCTTTCACTGCCTCTCACCCACCAAGCCTGTAGATAAAAAGAGAAGTGTATTATTCCAGGAGCTGTCAGTCATTACCTTGGGTTTGGTTAGGCTTGGCTACCAGGAAGGAGGCTGTGTCCTTCAATTCTGAGCTTCCTGAATCTGTTTCTTATAAACTCTGAGCAATCTCTGTCACTGCAATTTAATTATTGGAACGTTATGTTACATTTCAGCTAGAAAAAAATAGATGTGCATTATGATAGTATAAACCTATGCAGATGAGATCTGCTACTCCTAGTGACAAGCCTGAGAAAGGAGAGTTGCACTGGTCACGTTTGGGGTGGCCATGACATTCTTCATACCTCCGATGAGGACTCAAAAATGGATGGTTAAACCTATGAGAAAGTACAGCTGTAACAGCGCAGTAACTTGCTGGTTTCTCTTTCAGAGTTTGTTATTGTAGCCAACTTATTGTTAGCGGAAGCTCTTAGAAAGGATGGAGATGGAGGGGTGGAAACAGGGAAGGTTACTGTCCTTTTTTTTTAGCAGGATCAGCTTTCAGTGGTGAACATGGGCTGAGCTGAGTCTCGTTTCCATACGTACAGAATGGCTGCAGGCAGTGTATGCAGCAACTACCACAAGAACTTGGAATTTCTGCACGAGTGTTTCATATCTCTTGGAAAGGTGCCAAGCAAATTTTAATTGCTTGTGGTGAGATCTTTCTTTGTGGCTAGACAGGGCATTGAATGCTTTTGAACTTTTAAATTACTGTGGAGCATCCTGATCTGGCATGGCTGTGTTTAACATACAGGTATATAATGAGAGAGATTTCTTAATCAGAGTTCTTTGATGCACTTTTTAGTGTTACATATACCAGCTAACTTCTGGGAGAGGAAGGGAGTTCTTGTAATAACATACATGTTTGTTTTTCTGTTTAGTAAATTCACAGGTGTATGGTTTTTCTTGTGTCTGCCCAGGAAACCACGTCTTGTCTCCTGGAGAGTATGTTGGAAAAGGTTTAACGCCAGAAGCTGCAAAAGAACTTGGTCTCTCTGAAGGGATTGCAGTAGCAGCATCTCTCATTGATGCACATGCTGGAGGACTAGGTACTCAGTCACGTATTTACTGTTCTGGGAAGCAGGAATGCATTGAATTAATTTTAGCTTTTTTTTTTTTGCATGGCCAATTTTATATCCAGCAGCTTGTTCAGAATCTGTTCTTATAAAATAGCAAACTAAAATTAAAAACAAACAAACAATAAGTACCAACATTGAGTATCTGTTTATAGGAAGGCCCTCAGGTATTTCTGCTTAATTTTTAGCCGCTGGACTTCCAAATTGTTCATTAACTCCTGTCAGCTCCACTTTAAATTCCTGAGCTGAAACACCATTGGGCTGGCAAGGCAATGTGATGAGAGTGCACATCTTCTACTGCTCAGAATTGGGGGGGATAAGCAAGAAAAATAAAAATTTTCAACTCGGAGCAAGAAGTCTCATGTCTAAGTTGGTTTTCCTTCCTGTTTTTGGAAGATGTTCATCCTTTAAATACTGCAGTGGGTACTTTTTCATAGAAGTTTATGCTAACAGAATGCTGGATATGTACCAACAACAGTGCTTTTGGTCTAGGAGTAAGATTAGGTAAATACTGTGCATCTAAAGTAGCAAACAAGAGTAGAAAGGTAGTCTATGGGAGGCCATCCCCATCTGAGTCTTTTTTTTACAGCTGGAGTGTGGAAGGCCTAATGTTAGTGTTTCTAGCACAATATTCTGATGTGCTCAGATTTAGATACATTGAAATATGTTTGTGAGGCTCAGCTCCTTTATTTTCTTACTATACTGTTTAGCTTTATCTAAATAGAGTAAAAAACAAAGTGATTCAATGTAACTTTTTCAGCAGGAAATGGAGGTTTTTGAGTTTGATAACTTAGAAAAAAATATTACCTCAGGAAGTTTCAGTGTTATTGAACACTTCTTGATAACACTATCCAAAATTCTTCATATAAACTCCTGCATGCCTGTGCTGAGCAGTGAAAAATAAAGCATAAACAGAGTACTTGGAGTTTTCTGCTGCTCCCTACAAATAAGCCCTGTGTATGTCAGCTATGCTGCAACGTAGTCACAAGCCAACTTGGATGAAGGGATATGAGGATGTATCTTTAAAGACACTGATTTATTTGCCCTTGATTTTCTGATTATTTAAGTAACTTTCAACCATAATACTGTGATAACCGTGGCAACCATGATAAGAGAAAATCCAACAGACAGATTGATAACAGAATCTTGCAGTTGTGACCTAAACAAGAAAGTGTTAAGAAAATGTAACACAGTAATGTAACACTTGGCACCTTTCACTTCATAAAATCTATGGTTTTGAAAATATAAAATCCATCAAATGTTTTGGCTATCCTTCTACAGTGCAGAGAAATGTTATCTATGTTGGTAGGGTTGCCAAACCAGTCACTAGATTGCATTTATTGATCTATTAAAAAGCAATGGTCAGGAAAACATAGTTTGTTATGTTGCTGCAATGCCATGGAAGCAAGAATACAGCTTAAGAAGAGAAGGAGAGGGCAAAATTTCCACTTCAGCCTGTCCTTAACTGATTTAAGCATAATCAAATGCATGGTGAAGCTTCACCGCAAATCTGTACCATTCTGTAAGCAGTATCCTGGCACATTTCTGGCATCTCCCAGTGTAAATTTCTGCTGTAGGGTGAGTGCTTGCTGTATTTGTCCTCCTTCCTGTGCTGTCCTGCATGTAGAAGCTTCACGCAGAAAGTTACAGCCAAGCACAGCCCCTCATAGGAAAGGACTAATCTGTTCTCCTGTAGATAGTTCTGTCTGACACAGGCAGCAGCAGCAGCCAATACAACACGACTGGCAGCCTTCCAGTCTGCTGCCAAGTTCTCCCTTTTACCAACTCATCCCCTGACAAAACACGTCAAGCAGTGTGCGTGATAAACTGTCAACAAATAAACATACCTGCTGTGGTGCCTTTCCTAGCAGGGAGGTTTTTTTCTGTATGTTAGCATATTACTTAAGGGAATGAAGGTCAGGTTGTAGTTGATACAATGCTGAAAGATCATGATGATAAACATGAACAAGAAAACATCTTGTGTCCTCACGCATCTGCAATAAAAAAGCAGTATTTTATCAGAGTTATTTTATGGCTTTGTTTATTGAGAAAGTAGAATTTCATGATTTGTGGTAGTGGTGTGAGATATTTGGCAATTATTTGTGCATGAAAAAGCACTGTTTTGTGAGGGCTGGCTTGCTCTTCACTAAAATAGCATTTTGATTTTATTTTAATAGGAGTAATTGGAGCAGATGTGAGAGGACATAACCTGCCATGTGAAAACCAGCCAATTACATCACGAGTTGCTCTGATCTGTGGAACATCTTCGTGCCACATGGGGGTAGGTTGTATGTAGAGTCCTAATTTGTAGAGAATATAGTAACTTATGTGTTTGGAGGGAAAAGTGACCCTTGTGCCTCTCATCCTTTCCCTTGATTTTTTTTTTCCTGTTAACTCTGTCTTTACCTTTGGTTATTAATTATATATTACCATGCATTTAGCAAGGACTTTAATAGTAGTAGCAATCAATACTGAAAAATGACATGAAAAGTAGAAACCACGATGCTAGAGTGGCTTAAAGAGCAGGCTGAAATCTGAGCCAGGCTCTGAGCTTGAGTTATCTGTGACAAGCTTGTCACTAATGTGTTACAGAATAGTGTCTTTGGAGAAGGAATGCATGTCTCCAGTCACAGCCCTTTTCCGCCACCACTTCACTTAATCAATATAAATCATTCTACCTCTGTAAGTTGCCATGATCTATGGAATTACAATCTGTATCGTGACTAAAAAGAAAGAAAAACCTTGATAAGCAATTTTCTCGTCGCTAATTTTTCTCGGTGAATTAATACAAAAGCTTTTTCTGAAATTGCAATTAAAATTTAGTGTCTGCTTTTGAAATTTATACCTTTTTAAAATGTATGAGTCTGAAAGCATTCCATTTAGATAAGTACCCTTTTCTGCCACATTTTTTATTTAAAACTCATTTCACTCTTAAATTTAGACTGATTATTGACTTGTTTTTTTTACTAAATGAGCAAATGGCAGTGGGAGTGCTATTGAATTTAGAGAGGTCTAACGTGCTTCATGGAGAGAGATCTCCTGGAGAGAAAAAGAAAGGAAGCAGATAATAAAGCATCAGGTTTAGCAAAATCTATAAGTTGCCTTTGTAGTAACAGCATGCATTAAAGTGATCTTGTCACATGGATTGTAGTGCAGCAAAGCATTTAGACACAATTGAATTTAAAGATAAAAAGAATCCCAGTGTTGTGAAGCAGAACACTTAACAAAAGCTTAGATGCTGTAAAACAATGGGGAATATATTTGGATCCCTTCCTAAGCTGTAGATTTGAACATCTCGTGTGCTGCTGCTCTTAGCTTACTTTGTCTCTGAAAAATCACATTGGTGTCTGTACTAATTAAGGTGGCTGGAATGGCTGCAAACACCAGCTCTGGGGGTGAAGCTGCCCTTCTAAGCGTGCCCTTACTTTCACTGTTTGCAGTTCATTTGGTGAAGGTCTTTCAGAAGAAGCTGTTTGCGTGAACTCTTCCTAACCTGTTTCATTTAGCTGAGTTAGTTTAAATCATTAAAATAAGCTGGGTTAATAGATACATAATGCTGGGCTAAAATGAGCTAAGAACCTCTCAGTCAGTTTCCCCAGAAGGTCTGAGGGCAATGTTGAAGGGCTGGAAACGAGCCAGCTGGCTGTAACTTATTCCTTTAGTGTAACTCACCCTGGAGGAGGACGTGTGTATGGTTATTTATTAATTTTTGGAATACGTATATTGGTAAATTCTAACGTAGTTCTGAACTCAGTTCACAACTGCAGTTGGGGAAAAAAAACAGCAACAAAAACAAGCATACTAAATGAAAGCATATAAGTGTAAAGGCTTTAAAAGCACTTTTTGTCTGCGTACTCCACGATGTTGTGAGATGTGGCCCTGTTAACTGTGCTAATGTAACAGAAGTGGCCTGATAACGTCCACGTTGATGTTAATCACTGTTCTGTCAGTAAAGCTAACCCGAAGTGTGCATACACTGTGCATCACAGACAAGATGGAACCTTTCAGGACTCTTAATCATTTGAATGCAAACTCAGAAATAGATGCTTGTGCTGTGTTGGGTTTATTTAAATGTAACTACTCAACATTTTATAATCATTTCCTTAACTACCTTCCTTCCCTTATCTGATCAGAGGTATAGCAATCTTTAGCAGGCAAATTCTAAACTTCTCTGCATTTAATCTATGGAAAGATTTTTGGTTTGCTGTTATTTTATCTCTTACCTATGTACGCTACATGAAATGAATGCAGAGCACACAGCCCAGTTGTATTTGTGTTTTAATGAGACCTATATGCAGCTGCATTTGGCTGGAATTAGCTGTTCCTTTTTTTAATTAGGGCTATAAAATGAAAGTATATTATACTTGTGTTTTGATAGAAATATATATTTGCTCTCTCTGTGTGCACCAAGGGACCCTCGGGGCTACAGAGATTAATCATCGAGTTTAATTTAATGCAGTGGGAGAGAGACCTGTGTGGTCAGGCGGGCATTAAAAAGTGCCTTTGATCTGCCTCAGGTGCACCGAGCTCCAGTGAGCCAGCAACAATAATACCTTTGTGAGATGATCAGAGACGAGAGAGGGAGAAAATGGCCTGTGTGGAAACTCAAGGCCGTCCTTTGTTGTGGTTCTGGCAACCAAAAGAGCCAACTGTCAGGAGAACTTCAGCAAACAGAAAGCAGGGTGAAAGTACGGCTGGATTTTTTTCAAGAGATTGTAACAGGAAACTGTTCAAAATCATCTGCTATGCCTCTTTCCCCTCCCTTCCTCCTTCGGTGGGGGCAGGAGTATTACTGCTGCTGTGTCTGCTGGTACAATATTTCCACTCTCAGACCGAATCCTCCATGAGTCACAGAGCAGGTATTGCTTGAACGTGGCATTTACTTTAAACTTTTAAGAGAAACTACTCCACGAACCAATTTTTATTACCTGAAGGATTCTAGAGATCTTGAACAAAAGACTTTCCTAGTTACGCCTTTGATATTTTAGAGAGTACAAATGTGGAACCTAATTTTACTCGTGGCTATAATAGTTTGTGGTAAAGCTATCACTTTTAAGAGAAGATCCACTTCTAAGAATTAACCAGTGACAGTTTTGGATGATCAAGCATATGCAAAGCACCGTGTTTCTGTCGAGATACTTAACTAGCTTGTGAAAGAGGCAAAAAGCACAGTGTAATTGGGTTACTCAACCATGGCCAGGTCCTAGCAGGGAGCTGCTGAAAGTCACTGCCACCTGAGGGCTCATCCATTATCCATGCTTGGGGATGTGGGGACTGAGAGTCTTTTGACTACTTTGGAGCGGTTATTCATTTTATGTGATATTCCGCTGCCTCTCTTGCCCAAGCAGAAGTCATCAGTGCAGTATACTTTTGAAATGGCAAAAATAAGCTGTCCTTTTGCTTTTGAAGGTCGGTCCCTTAGTGTAGGGCTGGGATTCATTTGCTGTGGCTTTGATCTCTGAGCAGAGTAGGTATTCCTTTCAAGTGATGGTACGCAGTGGCTGGCTGTTCTGCGTAGGCTGCTGCCGCCCATCGGGCTTTGTAGGAAGGGTGTCTAAGCTCCAGCACCCACACTTAGTTTTGGAACTTAAAGGAAACTTTGCTTGTGCCTCCACGGCAACTACTCAGTGTTCTGTACCAGAAAACTCCTGGTATTCCTTGCATAAATCTAGCAGTACTGCTGCTTCTTTCTGATAGATGAACACTGCAATTTCCTGTACCTGGTAAAGAATAGCGCATTCTCAGGGACACTGAATTCACCTTTTTTCCCCTCGTAACAACATTGTGTGTTGTGAGACTGTAAGCAATTTGAGAGTACAGGTTGCAGGACAGTTGTTCCATTTTGGAAATACTTGTCATCCTTGCCCCAACACCTTTTTGAATTCATAGCTGAAGGAATTAGAACATCATCTAATGGGAGCACTGTCTGGGCTGATTTCAGCTTACTGAGAGGGGGGGCACTGAATTTGCTGCCATTTTGAAATATAATGGATTTTATCTGTTTTGGTGTTGTTTTTTTTCCCATTCTCTTTCAGTGATATGGTCATTCTTCAGTCATTCTCTTTTCTTTATCAGCACTCTGTATGCAAAACTTACTTCTGGGGATTGTCAGGGAGTCTTTTTTGGTTTGGATGGAGTCTCTTCTTTTACATCTTTTTGTTACTCCTCTATGCCTGTCATTGGGAACTGACTCATCTTCTGTGGTGCACAAGTTATTTTTTTTCCCCGGTGGTAATGTATGTGCGGTTTGAAGTTTAGAATTCAGTCCTCCTTTAAAAGTTGAGAGGCACAAGTAGATTATTTTTTATCTTGCTTATATTCACTACGTGATCTAAGAGACTGGCTTTGAGCAGCAAAATGGGCAGTTTGTTTTGCTGTTCCAATGCTTACTATGGATTATTTTAGGAAGAATATCCCGTATTCTGTTTTACCAAGCCTGACTAGTCTTTGCCTGTTTTCTTCTAAAGGAACTTCAGCCCAATTTGCTTCTTCTAAATTTGTTCATTCGATTCTCGTGATGACTGGCAAACACAATAGAGCTTCATTGCTCCACAATATCCACCCAAGCTGCCAGCTTTGTTCACACAAATAGAGTGCAAAGCACGTTTCCACCCCCAAAGCATGCACAGTACGTGTCCTTTACAGTACATCCTGGAGTGGAGGCTGCAGAGACATGCTGGCTCGAAGTGTTCTCATAGCCTGATCTCTGTAATCTTGCTGGGAGCCAGACCAGCAAGTGGATTCCGTATATCTTGGCTCTGATACCAGAGTCTCCTCTTCAGAACATGCCACGTTGTTAAAGCAGCAGACCTTAGAGTAATTACTACAGAAGGACTCCTCAGCTGCTTGAAATCATCCGCGATGATTTTGCAGAGACAAAACAGCCTGGTACTTGCTTTCCCAGCTATATTTAATCTCATCGGATGGCACTGAGCAAAGTGTTTTTGGAGCGGAGAGCTGTGTGCAGCACTTCAGCCTTGCGCCCTGCAGCACAGCTGCACATGTGGCCCTGCTGTGAAACGTGCAGTCTCCGTGGGGACAGGGCCAGAAGCCCTCAGCGAGGAGCCTGGGTGCCAGCTGGCTGTGACCCAGGTTCAGCAAAGGCAGCAACTTGTCCTTCTGCTGACCAAGGAAAAGGGGCTGGGTTTGGGAGGGCGAGATGAGAGAGGAGGAAAGCAGGAGGGGGGGACGAAAAAAAAAAAAGAAAAAAAAACCACAAAAGCAACACTTCTGAAGCTGAGGCAGTCTAGAGCAGTTTTTGCAATGACCTATGCCTGCTTTTGAAATTGATAAGTGCTTGCCCTCCTGCTTTTTTAATATTCTCCTCTTCTGTAAGGCCAGTTCTACACATGAATCACAGAGCTGGTGTCTTTCAAATGGGAGAACTGAATTAGTGTCACGGGAACCTCTCCCTTGCTCTGTCCCCATTCAGTTCAGTTCTGCTAGCTTGTATATCGAATTTGGCAGCAGTTGCAGTGCTGACTTCCCAGCTAATGAAGACATTTTACATTCAGGGAGGGCTGTGTGAGATGAAAACCACATTTTCTTCATGACTGTTGTTATAGGTTGCCCATCCTTGCTCTACACAGTGTCTTCTGAGGAGGTCACAGGGCCTGCTTAGATATTCTTCAGCCTATGGCCCTGGAAGGGTTAAATAGCCATAAAAATGCCACTGCCTTCTCTCGTCCCTCAAAGAGGTTCTCCACACCCTTTTTTAATGAGGCTGCCTCGTTCCGTGTTCTAGCATCCTTGGTTTGCAAAAGAAACAAACAAAGCTGTAATATCCCCTGCACTGGCATTAATTTGACATTGTATGCTTTGTTTGCTTTGTTTTGTTTATAAAAGGCAAGAAGTAAAATATTTCTGCTAGTAGGGCATATAAAAGATTGTTGCTTTTCTGACCTCATTATGTTAATAAAAGCTAGGACGAATTCAGTAGTGGTGGGACATCATGTGCAGGCAGCCTCCAAAACCCAAAGCACTTACTTGCAGAACTAGTAAACCACAAAGCTTCAGATCTTAAAATGTAAATAGGAAGTTGGAGAGTTTACTTTAGAGCCAGCAGTGGTGAGTCTGTATAATGTTTATTTCTGCTTGCCTCCCAGCCTTTTCTGAAACTTGGCAGAGATGAAAGGAAGGGTTTTTCAGAAAATGAGTTATTAAAAGTTTTTGTTATGAGCAATATTTCTTTGTTCCTGGCCTGGCATAATTCAAAGCTCAGGTATGCTTTGGTGGCTGGGAGAATAGGACATTCCATTCAGTGCATGCCTGTCACAGAAACCCAAGTCTTGCATCGCATCACTTTGTGGGTAGACAACCTGTTTGTGGGGATGCAGCTGAAAACAGTACAGTCACTATATTGTGTGTGCCCTAGATAGTGCTTAGCAACATTTCCAGAAAGCTGCAGTCCATTCTCCTTTTCTTTTGTGAGCAGATCATTTGAGTTCAAAGATGCGAAGAATAGATGGGGATAGAGCAAGTGCTTTGAAAAATATTCTGCTTGGAGCCTATATGAGGACTGAGATTCTACAGGCGTCTCACTGACATCAGTGAAAATGCTTGCTTTGAAAATTCCAGCAGATGCAGTGGTTTTCATACTGCGGTTAGCTGCAAACCATCCTGTGTGACATGCAGGCTTATATTAGGGTATCTGCTTTATAATACTAAGCCTTTCTGCAGTGTCTTCTCTTTGGTGGTCTCAGGGTTCTTTGCAACGCTGAATGAATGGAGTAAGAGAGCGGGAACTATTATTTCATTTTTATTAGATGGGAGACTGAGACACTTTGTAGTTTAGTAGATTTTTATACAAACTGCACCTATACAGTGCTTTGGGACCATGTATTTGAGTGAGGAATTTTGCTAAGTGTGTTTAAGCATGCCAGACTTTTCCTTGTTCTAAAATGACAGCATTTATATGCTGCAGATGACACTGTGTTGCACCGTACGATAAATGCATGAACCAAAGATGTTTTCTTCCTTCTCTGGATTTTCTATTCTATGACATAAACACAATGGATGTGAAGGCTTATGTTGGACTTCCTCCAGTTATGTCCCCTAATTGGGCACATCTCCTGTTTGTCACTACTTGACTCGTGTTTTGCCTTAGAAAGCATGAGCTTCTTACCTACCTATGCTGACACTAGCAAGATTTGTCTAGTCTGCCTGCCAGAAATACTTTCACCTGATTTGTACCCTCTACTGTGGCACTGAATGTTACCTGTTAGCAGCTCTGGCAGCCACCATTTTGTATCTTTAATTCTTAGCTGTAGCTCTTATGTATTTTAATAAGGTTTGGGGTTTTTGCCTCTTAGAGGAGGGAGACTAGATTCTACAGGAAGGAAACTTTAAAAAATAAAATAAAATAAAAAATGTGTTGCTTCATTGATGTATAGATACCACAGTATTCTAGGGACAAGTTGATTCTGTTTTATTGTATTATTCTTGTTTATGTTCACAACAGTCTATCAGAGACTGTGGCCCTCCTTTGTAACAGAAGATTTTCCTGTTTTCTGTATTCTTCAAAATGATGATGCCAGATATGAAATGTATAACATCTTATCAGTGCTGCAAACTGACCAACTCTGATTTTTCCCTTCAGCCCAAGAAGAAAATATTAGCCTGAAGCTCGTGGTCTTGATGAAGCCTGAGTGCCTTACTGGCATTTCTAGGACAGACAGATAGGGGACTCCTTCAGATCACAAGCATATTTCTGTATAATTAATGGTCTTTCCAGTTGGCTTGTTTGCCTTGTTTTTGTTTGGTGCCACTAATTTATCAGCCTGCTTTCTTGGTGTATCTAGATCTCATGGTGAACCAAAAGGACAAGTGATGTCCTCCTCTGATGCTGGTCTTTTTCTCAGAACTTAGCTGGACTGTGAAGCGATGATTGATTAAGACTCAAATGAAAGATTGTAAGGGATGTCCTTATTCCTCTGCTGGGATGTCTCTGGGCCTTGAAATGATTAAACACAATTTTCAAGGGAGTGCAGTAATTGCATGAAAAACAACTTCATTGTTTTGTGTTGGTTTAAAAAGTTTGGATGTAGCAGTATTTGTAGGAAGTATTATGGGATTTGGGATCAAAATCCCAAATGTTGGCTAATATTGCTGGTGTGCCTCCTTGAGTGACTTGGATGGGGCAGGGTTTGTTAGCAAGAAGGTAAATCTCTTTTCATACAATCACTCTGGATGCAAATGAGGAGAAACATTAGCTGCTGCTTTTTTCCCCAGTGTCAGCTGGGAATCACAGTTTATGCTGAGTTCATTGTTTATAACTGTGGGTGAAGGCCTGAGGTTCTCTCCCAGTGTTTATTCTGACCTTGGGAGTTTGTCTCAATAAGTAAGGGCTGAATAAACACCAAGTAAGGTTCTCAGGATTTACCCATTTAGCTATTCAAATAAAAGCATGTTTAAAATAGTGTGTGATGGCATATCCCACATAATGTAAATCTACTTCCATTAACTCAGAGGTACTGTAAAAGAAGATTAGTTTTACATGTAAGTTTGATGCTCTTGTTGGTAGCGGCCTGCACTAATTGAGGAGGTATACCTACCTAATAGTGAAAAAGAGAAGAACAACTCTCTAAAATGTACTGCACTATGCAGTAAATAAAATCTTAAGGTGCGTGGGAAGGGCATCCAAAGTAGATAAATAAGCCAGACCTCATTTGAAAAGACTTTTTCCTTGATCTTTTGCACTAGTTGCAGTGGGAACTGCAGGTTTTGAAGAATAATTCAACCCTGTAAATAATAAGGAATGTTACGTTCATGCAAGAGAACTTGAGCTACCTGTTTAAGTGCCATCTGGGATTTGTCTCCCACCCTTCCCTTAACTTTCTGTTACATCAGCTACTGAGTTTCAAGCGTTTCAGGGTTGTCACCATCTGATAGAATGGGTTGGCCAAGCTGGGCTGTCCAGATTTCATCTATTTATCATGCATATTAGAGATGACAGTGAAAATACTTTCAAGAAAAAACAAGGGTCTTGTGGTACAGTCAATGGGAAAGGATGTAAAGCAGGATAGTCCATATCTTTCTGCAATTTAACAATTCTGCTATCAGCTCCTTGTTGAAACACAGCACTCGAAGTTCCTTACGGACAATGTGTTCCTGTGTTGGCCTGACATTGTGCTGTGGTCCTTTAGTCACAGTAACAAGGAATGGGCCCCTTTCAGACTGCATTGAGACAACCTCAGAGATTAAGTGTTATTTGAAGACAGAATTGTTATTCTGTCTGCCATGTGAGGTGAGCAGTCACAGTATTTGTATCATAGCTGTTCTGTGTGCACGTTTCCTAACCTTTCAGGTTGGGGCAAGGTCTTGCTGGTGTCATAAAATGAGGTAGTGCTGCAAATCATATCTGTAGCATATTTGTTTAGGAAGAAGAACTGAAGCTGAGGCACTGTGAGCTGCAGTCATTAAAAAAGCAAAAAAAAAAAAACAACTCCCAAGTTCTTTTTAAAGACTTACATTGATCTCTAAGTCAGCATTATAATAAATACATGCAAGATGTGCTTTGTTAGCAATCTCAGTCTCTTCTAAAGATTTAGCATCTGATGCTGGTTGGAAGTGGGAATAAAAATACTGGAGACTGGGAGGATACTCTGGGGAAGGATTATTGTATGATTGCCCTGAGCCTATGGTCTTCCCCAAGCCATCTGCTGTTAGCCACTGCTAACAGGTGACTGAGCTATATGGATCTTTTGGTTTGGCTCTTTTATTTTTGTTGTTACATCGTTGAAAGGAGATAGTTTCTGTTGTGGTAAACTTTCAGGAATGTAACGTAGCATAGCAGCAAATTTAGTCTTCTAAAGTGAATATTTAAAATGCCCTGCAGTGAGTTGTCTGTGCAGAGAGACTTGTAATTTTCACATCAACTGGCATTTTGTGACAGTGAGAATCTATCACTGGAAGAGAAGTAAAAATAAATGAGTGGTATAAATTGTTACAGCTCATTTGAAGCCCTCTATCCCCATCAGCATAGCTTTAGAAGAGTGTTGAATAGCATTTCAGCAGAGGATACAAGTAGAAGCTATTCTGTAACCAGACAACCTTTCAGTCCATTTATCAAAACACTTGTAGTTCCCATTTCAAGAAAGGCGACACAGTAAATATGAGCAAAAAAAAAGGTTAATCTGTATATCTATATCCAGACATTTCAGAAATATAAAACTAAAATAAATCAATATGATACTGTTAGTCAGTGCTTCACAAAAAAAACTTATTAATCCATGAAGAATGTGGGCTTTTTTTCCCTCTTTTGGACATCAAGAACAATTTAATAGATTAAAGCTCTTTTTTTCCGATTTATGTGAGAAACCACGGCCTTTGAGAGTGAAAAGACAAAAAATAATACACTGCTGTGCACCTACTGTTTGCTTTCCCATGCAGTGGAGTGAGATGTGCCTAATGTTAATGGATTCTGAAAAATGGCAGAATTGAAATATGAATATTCAAGCCTGGTACAGTCAAAATTTATGTAGTTTACAGGATTTGTTTCAAAGCTAAGCATTTGGTTAGGGTCCCTGAGAAGACATTTGAAGTTCTTCTTGAAGCTTCTCTTAGGTAGGTAGATGGAAATGGTGAAAATTTAGTATGCCTGGAATGGTTACTCATGAATTCATTCTTATTTGAATTTTTCCAGAGTTGAAACTCTCTCAAGCTGTCCCAGGCTAAGCTCCAGGTTTGCTTCCTCACATAAACATGGGAGGTTAACCTCACACATAAGAAATAAAACTTTACAGGGGTGCAGATTTTCTTTTGAGGACAACGTTGCTTTTGTGTGTCTCAGGTGATTCAACCCAGAGACATTTCTAGATTTGGGTATTGTGCTCCAATTTCCTGCTGCTCCCATTCACTACTTCTTGAGACTTATCTATGACTCTGAGCGACCTGTTTACCTGGAAGTACTCTCTCTACTTTCCTGGCCTCTCCTGGCACTGACACAGAAGCCATTTGATCAGCTGGTCCCAGCCCCTTTCTAGGAGTAATTCTTAGGCCTTTGCACGTGTCTCAACCAGCATCACCAACCAGTGTTCCTCAGAAAACTTTAGTATAAATAAAACATCATTTTTCTATATATAAAAAAAAACAAACAGCTCCATCTCAGCTCTCCAACACTTTTTTACTTTGTTGATACCTTTTTAGAAGATCATCTGTTGAATCACAGCCTCATCAGTCTATTAGTTTCAGGAATCCTTTCCTACGTTTTCAGTCTTTTGCCTGTTGCTCACTTCCAAGGATAGATCTTAGTGCCTTTATTTCAGTTCTACACGAACAGCATTCAGGATCCAACTTTCAAGATGGTAGTGCAACCGAACTCCAAACTGCCACTGTCTTCCATCATATGTGAGATAAGTGACCCCAATTCAAAATTATATGTTACTTGGAGTTTAGTAGAGTCACATGGGTGCATTACTCACACGAATGCAGATGAGTCTGCTGCTCACAGTGGGTCAGTAGAGTCATCTCTGAGCCATCAGGAGATGGCTGCCAGCTCTCCACAGATCTCTTAGAAGGCTGAGAAGCTTGTATTTATTCACGGACAATGACTTTCCTTTCCTCTCTCTCTAATTGCTCATCTCACAGTGTCTGTAGGTAAGTAGTGTGATATGGATACCATTAAGCCGTGTCCATCTTCCTGCCTGTGCTTTGAAGTAGCCAAGTATCAAACCTCGTGTTGTTACAGCTCCAATTTTCTCAAACTGGCAAATCACAGCATAAGTTGACATGGGGCTTGAGGAGTGCATTGTTCAGATGTAGTCCTCTCACCTTTTGTGGTCAGAGCACTCCTGGTTAAGTAAAAGATGAGGTGACAGAGAGATGCCCTGCACTTCATAACAGTGCCTTGTGTGCTTTTCCATGGTGCACCTTCCTCATTAAATAGTGGGGTGTGGATCACAATTAGTTTGATATCTCTTTTCCTGCTCATAATGCCTTTATAATGGCACAGGGAAAAAAAAGGTAGTTGTGGGCTGTCTCTGTTATTATCATAAGGTATGTGAAGGACACTCTCCTTATGTAGAGCTAGGAAAATACTTGTTTGAATGGGGAGGAGCTGCAAGGACGTAGCTGTTGGCCTTGTAAAAGTTCAGTGCTTAAGTACTGCATATTGTGTGGATTTCCATATCGTTTCTGAACTGGAGCACCACTCTGTTTTTGTTCCCTCTTTGTGAGAAAGAAAATAGCAGGGAAGGCTTAATGCAGCCCTAAATGCAGCAAGCCAAATTTAACTTTCTTACAGTTGGATCGCCTAGCTCTGATTAGATTGGCAATACAGAGTGAAAATAAAACACCCCCCCCCATATTTGATTTAGTGGGTAGGTGCCATTCTTGCATTGTATTTTCCCATAGAGAAAAATGGCAGTCTTGTACAATATGAAAAATATGACTGATTAAAGCAGGTCTCAGTTGTTCAGCTTTCCTGGTTAACACTGAACAATTCTCTGAAGGCTGATATCATTGCATGTTTGTTTTGTAAGACTGGTATCTAAAAAAGAAAGGGAAGCAATTTTAAAATCAGCATGGACAAAGCAATTGCCAGGTTGGTAATCAAGTAATTAAGAGTATAGGCATGTGAAGAAATTAACTGTGTAATCTATGGGGTGTATTTGCATGCTGTCAGCAACTTTGCAGTAGCACTCCTGGCCCTGGTTTCCTGTGGAATGTGCAAGGTCCCTGGGATTTGTCACATGATATGCCACAGAAAGATGATGAGTAGAGGTGGTTTTTACCAGGCAACTGGCCTCCTATTTTTGCCTGTAATAATTTATTCATGTGGCAGTACCCAAGATGTGTTGATACCATACTCAGTGTTGGCTGAAAACTGGTGTGGTATATTGAGAAAAACATGAAATACCCACAGTTCGCTCAGCTGAAGAGGTTGGAACTGGTTGGTATCTCAAAATGGGTTGCCGTGTAGAGGTGCCTGTTATTCTGTGAAGGAGCACAGCGAGTTCTTTTAGCCCCACAGCATCCTTTGTCAGAAGGTTTTCTCAGAAACACAATTTCAAACTGGCTGCTGGTGGCAGAGCTCCAGGAAAGCTGCTTATGGGAGTGCAGTCAGTGAGCTCTTGGAGTCCCAGCTCTTGGCAAGAGCCTTTTGTATTGCAGAAGATAAGAAAATACAGCTGAAAAAAGCTTCAGGGTTTTTGTTTGTTCGTTTCTTGATAAGTTTGGAAAAAAAATTGTTATCAATTATAAATAATGTTTTAGGTGATGTGTTTAACTCTTTTGAGAACCAGGTTCCTTTGGGTGAGGAGAGGAAACCCCCAAACCCTGCCTAATCATTTCAGCTGGTGGCTACATTTTCAACAGTGAATATGTGAGTAGGTCATCATCCCTCTTGAGTGAGGGGCATGTCTGGTAAAGTCATGTCCAGCCCTTGGATTTTGAAGTGTGTATCTGCAGCTAACTGATACTCGTAACAAAGCTCTGGCTGCATGAGCTGTTTTTAAGTATTCTTATTTCCTACTTTTTTCTTTTCTTTCTTTTTTTTGAAATAAGGAACACGGGCATGCAGAAGCAAATACATTCCCTTTTCCTTTGCTATCGAACTCTACACTGTCTCCTGTTTGAGGAGATATTTCTCACCTTTCTGGACATATTCTTTCCTAATTCTAGACACTTAAAAGCTAGGGCCACCATATCCTCCTAAGGATGAGTGCCTGAGTCCATTCTTGGATACCTAAAGAGAAGGCTTCATGTTCTGTGTTCCAGAAATCAATGGGAAATGTGTGCCTCTGGCATTTTGAAATCAAATTACCTATGTGTGTCTAAGTAGTAGTGCTAGCCCAGGTTCAAGCAGTGTACATCAGCAGAATTCTGAGGAAGCTGGTGGTTAGCATGCAGGTTTTAACAAGTTAAGGCTTTGGCTTCCAAGGCCAGGAGCGCTGCTCCAGACGACTTTATCTTTGTACCTGTAAATACGAAGTTGAGTAAATAATATTTTTGTGATTCAAAATATTCTTTTATTAAAAATCATAAGAAAAAATGCAAATACCTTTCCTCATTTAGCCTGGAATAAAAATCTCAGAGTGAAAATGTTAATAATTTCAGTGAAAGTTTCCTCTAATTCTTGGAAGACATAAAACCAGGTTGGGCAGTGTATAATCCCATCATATAAGTCACCTGAAATATTTTCAGAGATGAGGTGGTTGTCCTAGGCATGTGTTTTTTTTTCCACTAGGCGTTAATCACATACCTTGTTTGGTGTGTAGATTGTAGACCCATCCGTGCTGTATGGAAAATTCAGAAAACCATCTCTTTCTGATCATTTTTACTTAAGGGTGGTGTTGTGATTGGTTTGGTTTTGCCACACAAGTTTTGATGCCTCCAAGTGAAGAATAAGCAGCAAAATCAGAAAGGTGTTTGTGTGTTTCTATGTGGCCTGTGTGGATCTGTTGCTCTTGCTAATGACTTTCAGCATTCCTACCACAGGTCACACACTGAATCATATCTGCCTTTCTTGTCCGCCTCTTTCAACCTTGGCTGGCTCCACAGCCAGAAATCTTCTCCTGTAGTGTCTTTTACAGAAAAAACATCACCTGATGCCTTTGACTGGGGGTGTTTTTGTTTGTTTGTTTCTTGTTTATCCTCCACAGATGTAACTGGTCGATTTGGTTTTGCTTTAATTTATTCTCAGTTGCTAAGGTTTAGTAACCTTCCAGGTTTCTTTGGTAAACCCATGACATAGCCTTTGCAACAAATGATGGTGTCTGTGCTCAGCAAGGCATTTATGAAAGTGATTACATCACATAAATTAGAATTCTTAAATCGCCTGTAAATAAATTCCCCAAATCATCTGTGATTGGATGCGTTGAGGCAGAATCCCAAAGTCCATGTTCTGTCTCTGTGGTCTTCACTCAATAACTGCCATGCTTTCAGTAGGATAAAGTTAGCTCTGTGCAAAAATTGTTGTGGCCTATCTTAATATTGTTGGAGAGCTACTCTATCCCTGTGGATGGCCATGTAATGCCAACCCGCAACAGGGAGGAGAGCTGTGTCACTTGCCTCCACAAGCTGTGCAGCTACATTGCAAACCTGTGATGGTCAGAGCATACAAGTTTGAAATATAATCAAATAACTGGTGGTATATGACCTTTAGGAGTTGGAATATTAATTAGTTTTAACTTTCTCTGTGTTGTGAAGTACATTTTTTGTGTGTTCCAAGACCTCATTTGCTGAAATGTCAGGCTAAAGCTTGAATATTGATGTGTGCTTACTATATAATTAGTAATTATATGCTAGTAATATTTACATTGAATAAGTTCACTGAATTCATCGTAACCTTGACCAGGAGAATTGCCCTCAGAGTTATGGGGAAGCTAAGATTTAAACCCTTTTAGTGCTTGAGAAGTAGTGCCAAGATGGCAATCATAGAGTAGGCATCAGTACTCTGAAAAAAAAGCAAACAGCTGTGCACCCCAACCCTGCTCCATAATATACAACATACATCCAGTAGCTATCAATATGACCTGAATTTGAACCTGAAACCTAGAAATGAAGCATTCTTGGGTTTCCCTTTGAATTCTCTTTTTTTTTTTTAATTAATCTCATTCTTTGTCAGAAAGCTGTGGCCAAATAGCTATTTAAGACCCATCTGTCAGCAGAAGCAAAATGATGCAGTTTTCTTAATACAGGATTTAATGCATCAATGTAAAACCCCTGCATTGAATGAAAATCAGTATTCTTAATCTACAGTAAGACAAAGTTTGGAAGTTAAAAGTCAGCAAGGAATTTAATGAAAGCATTTGACCTGTCGATGATCAAAGTCCAGACCTGCAAAGAGCATTCATTAGTTGGTGACTGATACGGTGCTTTGCCTTGTTTCTTACCCTATTCTCCTTGAATGTCTTAGATTTCTTTTTCATACCTGCCTTAGCATAACCAAGGCAGCTGTTGTTCTGAATTTCTGGCTATAGAAACTGATAAGTGAAATGATTTTGAAACAACTTTTCTGAATTAGTTTCTCATTAATAAATCCTTACATTAAATAATTAGTGACAGTAGAATGAAAGCTGAATTTGGCTCTTATAGGTCAGAATAGTTTGATTTTTGTCTCTGCATGCTGTACTGCAAGTTAATAGAGAATCTTATGGCTGAAATCACAGGCCCAAATTGAGGAAAAAAAGAAAATGAAAGACTTGTGTATAACAGCATGCCCTGTTAGTATAAAGATTTACTTCTCAAGTAATAGCCAGGTTCTCCAACAGTGTTGTTATTAGGAATTTTTTGTAAGCATGTAATAGCAACTGTAGGTGTCATCTAAGGAAGAAAATTGTGTTGGAATTCATGCTTCCATAAAACTGCTCTCTCCAGCAGGGCCTGTTTTATTTTATCTTGTTCTAATTACTGTAACATTTACGCAGAACTGATGAGGAAACAGAAGCATGTGCCCAGTCATTATGGCTGGTCCAGCAAAACAAAGCTAAGTCAAATAAATCTTGCTTTTTGTCTTGCTAATTTCATGGAATAGCCTCATGCCCTGGTGATTCTTTTGTGAAGGTCTGTGTTCTGTTCCATTATCTGTCCCAAATGGCATTTGGGAAAGTTAAACTTAGTTTGGATTAAATGCTGTCATTTTCATTATTTTACATTAGCTGTTGGTTAGCCTTTAGGTAGTAAGCAGTGAGTTTTTTAACCTATCTTTTTCAATAGGAATTTTTCTGCTTTTTTTCTGTTTTTAGAGGGGGTGGCAAGTGGGGGAGGACTAAACCAAATATGCTTCTACTCTAGTACTAATGCCGTCTGAACAGGTTCCTTCGTACTTTTGCTTAGTTCCATATAGCATTATCTCTTTTAAAGATGTATTTCATTCTTGTGAGCTGCCAGATGTGCTGGTGGTAAGTTCTTAGATCTCAGATAGGTTGACATTGATTTTCCTAGCACACACCAATGTAGAAATCTGGTCTGTAACTCATCCAAATGATCTATTCATAACAAAAAGTGCCTTCTGGCAGTTACACTGCAGCTGAATACTATTAAACTGAATTCATCATTTGTTTCTGATTGCTCTATATGTTTACATATCTTACATATTAGTATGATCTTTTATAGAGCACACGCTGAGGTTAAGTCCTCCCAGACAGAACCTCTTCCTCCTTATTTGCCCTTTCAGATGTTAAACTTCTCTTTTTCCATTTTCCATTAAAACGAATGGAAACTTTGAAACTTTTTAATGCTTTCCTCTACCGAAACAAAGGGCAAAAATGTAGGGATGCACATGGTTAGTGGGCATGGTGGTGATGAGTTGGCAGTTGGATTTGATGATCTTAATGATCTTTTCCAACCTTTATGATCCTGTGTCGGGGAGATGTGGAAAGGTGACATTTTCCTGCTCAAAAGAATTCTTCCCCATCCAGTGCCAGATGAATTGTGAGGTACAGCTATGGAGTATAATAATTCCGTAAGTGAGCACCATCACAGGGCAATAGTCTGTGGGAATAGGATCAAATGCTTCTCATCTCCTGTCTTCAAATGCCTGCTGCAGTAATTGTTGTGCAGAGAGCATCCTGACACCCAGCAGGGGGCAAGTAACTCGACCTTCTCTGTGTTTCAGTTTCTCTATTCGTAAAAAATAATAAACAATAACATGCCTCACAATAGGAGCATGTTGCAGGGTGGATTTAAGTTAAATAGAAAGAAGAAAATATGAAGCTGCTTTTGAACGTGTATTTTAACTTTCAAAGAAAGATGTCATCTCTTATTTGCTTTAAAAATAAAAATCAATTGCCCAGAGATCTAAAACAGATGTTGTTTTCTACTAAAAAGATTAAGGATTCCCTTAAGCTCATTAAAGGAATAAAATAACACCACACTGATCCATCTGTATCATCATAAGTATGTCTGAAGGCAATAGAAAACTACAAAAAGATCCCTTCCAGCCCCTGTGACACGACTCTGTGGCATGGTATTTGTGGCACAAAAACAACGCAGTCCGGCACGCTGTGCTTATCTTCTGGGTTCTGCGGCACACGTTTTCCCCAACCTTATGCTTATGTCTACTGGTGTGTTTTAGTGGGATTGAGTGGTATGTATACTCAGGCAGAATTTAGAATTCACAACGAAAATACAAACACCAGCTGCTGCATGGCTTGAAAAATTCAAGCGTTCGAGTTCTATCAAGGAAGGGAAATGGAAGCTGGTTGCTGTCTCTTTTATACATATATCTGCAGAACAGTGCTCCCCACTTCTCAGAGAGCATGTCCATGATTTGGGGAGTTTAATACTGCACTTTTTATCAATAACCATGCACATCTGACCTAGAACTACCCTACCTGCCGGGTGGCTGCAAAATGTGGATTGAACTGTTTAATTGAAGGTAGGAAATTAAAAATAGTAATAAAAACAAACAAATAAAAACAACCAAATTGAGCAGTGCCACGTACAGTGTTAATAAATCCCAGCATTCTAGCCAGTGTTCTTTACTTTGGAGAGTTACTGCAGCTGAAAAATAATTATAACCTGGTATCCCCCTTGTTACATCCATCCATCAGTGTGGAGCTCCCTTGTTTGCTCTGTATGGGTGTTGAAAATTTGCTGGAATATGTACAGATTACTTCAGTAATAAAATGGTAGGAAAGTCTCAGTGCAATTTGTGAAAAGCCAGCGTGGAAATAGACTGTCCTGGCAAATTCCTGTGGGTGTCTAAAATGCTACGCCAGTATGGGCTCCAGGGACACCTTGGTCCTTTCACCAATCTAAACCCTTTAGTTTTATCAGACATGCAGGACAATTTGATAAATGGTGGAGTAAGGACAGAAGGAAGATATAGATATATCTATATCATGTATTTAAACTATTTTGTCCTTTTCTATGTTTATAACTTCCCGTGTATTCATAAAGCATCTTTGTGCCTCAGATATCCTTACGTGGTCTCTTCCCACTGTGCAGCACTGTGTTTAGAGGAGGCTTCAAACAAGCAGACCCCTTCTGCCCTGGAGGTCCCTTCCCACCTACAGTAAGGTGTGCCAGTGCCTGAATGAAGGGAATCATAGAATGGCTTGGGTTGGAAGAGACCCCAAGGATCATTGTTTTCCATCCCCCTGCCACATAAATGAGGCAGGATGCTGGCGTTCTCAGTGTGCTCCCATCATCAGTTTGCAGCAGATAGCATTTGGCAACTTTGATCTTGTGCTGTGTTCTCAGTCAAGTTGGCAATGTGGAATTGGTTTAAAGATCAGTTTATTTTAGGTTTCTGTGTTTTAGAAACATTTAGCCAGTACTTTTTGTTGCACTTCTTTTTGTTGGTGAAATTGTAAGAGAAGGCTTGCCCCATAGAGGTGTTGAAAACCCAAGGCTGCATTAATTTGTAGTTTTAAGAGAAAACAAAACAAAACCAAATGTCTTTGCAATGTTTTTGACGTAGCTTTGTCCACTTGGAGTCATAAATGCCTTTTTAAATTCAGTGCAGCTATTCTTGCTCTTTAATGGGTTTAGTCAGCCAAAATGTTACGCAGACACACAGACACATGTGCAGGCATACCTCTTCAGTGAAAGTAAGTCAGTGTCCTACAGCTGATAGGGGGGATTGAGCAGAATTCTCTTCTTATTTAGATGCGTTCCAAAGAGAAATCAGGATAGTTTGAGACTGTCATGATGTATTTGGAGCAACCAGTCTTTGTTGCTTTGTTTTTCTACTTAACTTCATGACGAGAATCAGCTGTAATGTCAGGCGATGGCTAAAGCAGACCATTGTTTGTGCAGAACCCTCCCTGCTGCTGGTATATTTACTAAACATGTGCGATACACAAATGCCAGTAAACTGCATCATCCAGCATATTCCCCAGTTGCCAGCAAAAACTGTCTTTAAAGTTTGGCCTGTTTAAATATACAGAGAATGTGCATTGAGTTGAACAGAAACAGAGCTGGATTTTTGTTTACTGTTCCTTGAAGCTGTTTGGATGTGAAATCCTGGTGTTATTGAAATCAACAGCAATCCACAAGCGTCCTTCAATGGGTGCAGAGTTTTTTGTAATAAAGAACAAGCTCTAAATACAAAAAAGCATTGTCCCATTGGCTGAGCCCTTTCTTAATTTTTGTTTCTGTGTTGCAAACGTGCAGACTCAACATTGTTAGGGAATTCTTGTTTCCTCCTCTTGGGGCATTTCCTACCTTCTAGAGAACAGCAGCTGCAGATTTACTTCATTAACACAGCTTAGTGGGCAGTGCATTCATGCACCATCTGATGGCGTAGAACTGTAGTGCTATCCTATTTTCCCACTGAATTTATGGCTGCATGTTCCTTGAACATCTCAACCTGTCGGTTCTGGAAGAGGTGACATAAATCATTCTTCAAATGAGAGGACAGGTCATCTACCTATGGGAATGGATGGCCTGTCTTCTCCAGTCCCTGCTGCAGGAGTAAGTCATGTTCAAACAGTGTAGAATGCTCAGCTAGCTGCTATGGCAATTTACTGCTGATTTGTAGCACGTACTACGTTCTGTGCCTTGCTTGCTAGCTTGTCATATCTCCTTAGCCTTTCTTTCTGCACTCAAAAGGAAGTATAGAAAGTCTGTCTAGTCTATTGACAGCTTTAGTAAGAGGAAGAAAAGTGCTCTCCACCCTTATAAACTGGTAATTGGCATCTTTTGAAGCAGAGAAAGGAAATGAAACAGCGTGTCCCACATCCTGAGTGATCTAGCCACTGAAGTGCTGTGTAGGGACAGGACATCACTGCAGATATGGATGATCTATCAGTTTGTGAAAGAGAGTGCGGCCTTGATGTAAGGGTTCACTGAGGTAAAGAAAGTTTTCTGTAGTGTTAAGCTTAAATAAGGCATGGAACCCAAAGCTGACCCAGGTAAGTGTTTCCTGTTGGCTTGGGACAAGCAACTCCCTGCTATCCAGGCCAGGTTTGCAATTTCCACATAAGGAATCTGACTGGGAATGGTCAGCTGGGTTTCCTTTTGATTCTCAGCTATGAAAACATACAGGATGAGTGCTCTGTAAGCACTGCTCCCTGGTCAGGTTAGCTGTGTTTTGTGCTGACAATCAAGCACGGAACGTTTCATCCAAATGCTCATTTTAACTACAGTGTTTTTCTGTAGGAGCAAAGCACTTTTCTTCTCTATGTGAAAACAGCTCTTATTCCTGAAAGTTCATTCTTTGGCGTGGCCAGGCCTGTGGCCAGGCCTGTGGCCAGGCCCAGCTGCTGTGTAAATGGGTGTGAGTGGGAGAAATAGGAGTTAGGCAGTCAGTAGCTGCAGCTGTATCATGTCATCTGAAAATGATGCAAATGGGGAACATATTTCTCCACGTTCTCCTTAGAGTAAATCTCCACCTACACATTTTTGCTGATAATGGTAACTTCAGTGGAGAAGCACAAATCAGTATTGGATTCTGACAGCTGCCAAACATTAGCTGTGAAGCACCTACTTCAACAGGTTACTGAGGCTATTTCTTACTTTTCCAGATCAGTGAAACACCCATTTTTGTTCCTGGTGTTTGGGGACCTTATTTCTCTGCCATGGTACCTGGATTGTGGTTGAATGAAGGAGGTCAAAGTGCTACAGGAAAGCTGGTAAGTGTACAGAAGCACAGCGCTTGAGATGGGAGCTCATCTGGGAAAGCTTCACTGCCAGTTGAGCCAGAGCTGTGCCTTGAGCATCCTTGTAAGATTATAGGAGAAAGCAGTAAACAATTAGTTGGCTGTTACGCCCTTACAGCCTGTTCATTTCCATTCTGATAGGGGATTATATGTGGGGTGGAGCTCTAAGGATATGTAGTCCTTTTTTGATAATTGCAGTGATTATTTTTATAATTCCACAGGCAAGTAAGCTTTCATACTTTGTAGTAGGAAGAGGATGAGGTAGGCTTTCAGATGAGGAAATGTGCACGAGGTCAAGAAGACCTCACTGCGTGCCTCCGTGTTTCTCCATGTGTCTGCTCAATCAGTATGATCTGCCTTTAATGGCCAGGTGCCAGATTCCTACTGAGGAACCACAGGAAACAGGGCCTGGTCCTGCAAGGACAAGCTATAAGCTCCAAACATACAGGTGGGTTTGGCTTTCCACAAATTGCAGCCATAATTGCTGTCTTACTCAGACTTAGCACCACCCATGTTTTAAAAATCCTCATGATCAATGCACGTGTCCTGGAAGTAGCAGAGCTGGGCATCATCGCATTTATGCATTCCATATGACACAATCATGGTACAAGGAACAGAAATAATCGTGGATCAGGAAGCCCAGATACACCCTAAGTGGTGAGCTGTGACTTGATGTTCCCTCGTGTGTGCAGTCCTTGGCCACGTGAATCTTTGGTTCCTGTCTGTACAGTGTCTCACCTTCAGTGGGACAGTCAGCAGTCTTCCCCAACTGCACCTCCAGTTCCCATCCCAGGCCTGCACTGAGCCTCATGCATAAATCACTCATGCAGCAGGTGGGATGCGTGTGTTACATTTTTCAGGTCAAGACAAGGCTGGAATCAAAGAGTCCCATTTTGCAGGTAACAGCTACAGCCAGAAGTACGATTTAATTATCACTCATGACAACACCACTTCAAAATGAAAATGGTAAATCTTATGCATACTTCATAAAAACACTTTTGAGAGAAGTCTTTGCGTAACACAAAGTGGGTGGAGACATTTAACTGAGCCCAGGAAAGGGTACAGCAAATCAAATGTTCTTTGTTGGCTGCCTCATGGGGGTTCATCTGAAAGATGATTTTAAAAATCCTTTTCAGTCGCTGCTGGGTTCCATCCTAGTACCAGAGGACAAGGTGTTCCTCAGTCATTTAAGAAAATGCTGCAAAACCTATGTGCTCGTTAGGGACACTTAGCAAAAGTCAACTGAGAGTAAATAAAGGTATATTACAAAAGCTATCTTAGTAGAACATTCTTAGAATATTTAGTGTCATTTTGTTGAGGTTGCACATACAGGAAGGAATGGTTTATGTGTAAAGTGGTGTGGAAGATAGATTGCATTCACTATCATTATGGTTTGAAAGCTGTAGTCATTGTATTCAGGGCATTTAAATATCTAACTTCATTCTAACAGTAACATTTATTTTTAAAGCTTTTTCACAACACGTGTATATATGATATTTATCTATCGATGTATTTCTGGATTTATGAGTTGTCCTAATTTGTTATAATATAATAGTTGGTAATTTAATATTGCAGTTAGGTCAGAGCTTTGTTCTAATGCATGTTTGAGTTTTGTCTTTGATGTAAATCTCAGAAAGAACAGGCGTGTGTTATTTTTATTCCTGTGTTCTGATGTATATGCTTCATGATAAAGGTTTCTCCACTGATTACGGTCTAGACTCAGACTGAAAAATACAATACATAATGTGTTTTACTGCCAATATATACTGCCAAATACAGTCTGTGCTCTTGAGTAGCTCTTGTTTTGCCTCCTTACTTGTTACTGTCACTTCAAGAGGCCACAAAACACTTGATTCTACCTGATACTTCATTCTGTGAGTAATGGTAGTCACTGTGATGTGAAAGGCCTGGATAATTTATAAATACAACACAAACAGAACCTGTATTGTTTTGGTGTTTTTTTTAAAGCAATAATTGCTTGTTAGAGGAAACATTTTGTTTCCTGCAATGAACATATGGAGCACTTATCCAGATGACAACACACCTTGTGTTGTATTGTAATGATATGATATAGAAAGACGTGTGGATTTGGGCCAAGAAGATGCTCCTGGTAGAGTTCCAATGAAAGCATGCATGCAGTTTAGTGAGAAAGATTAGAGGATGTACTCTCAAGTATTGCTGGGCAGGAAAAACTTCTATCCTTTTGGTGTTACTCTTCTGACTGAGACACTGCATGCTCAGCATATTGCCTTGTTTAGTTTTTTGTTACTGTTTTAAAGCAAAATCTCGAATCCTGTAATGTCAGTGGGAGTTTTGCCATTGGCTTCACTTGGGTTGGGACTTTACACCTCACGAGTAACTTAGAAGCTCTCTTGTCTTTTTAAAATTATGAAACTGCATTGCCCCTTTCCAGAACCGAATTTTAAAGATATAATCATTCAAAAAAATCTTGCTTTCCTCTTTTTCAGATAGAGCACGTGGTCCAAGGCCATGTTGCCTTCCCGGAATTACAATCCAAAGCTGCAGCCAGGTCTCTGTTCTTATTTCTTTATCACATGCCTGTCTTATCAACTGACATATTGTATCCCCAGCACAGAGATACTGCTCTGCTGTACACATATTCTGGAACGTGGGGATCGACAGAGTGACAGTGGGTTGGAAGTATTTACAAAGACTTTTCAGGTGGTTGTTCAGAGAGGAAAACTCTAATCTCCTCTCAGATATCTTGAGGGCAGCTAGATGGTGATACCAGCTTCACCAGCTTCCTGCTTTTCTGCCTCTGTTTTACCCAACCCAGCATATTTCTTGACACCATAGCATCAGCCCTGTTCAGCTAAGCTGTGTGCCTCAGGCTAACGATGTCTTAATTTGTAGGTGACCTGTTGAGCTCCAGAGGTGAAACAGAGCTTGATTAGGAATATATTCAATATTTTTGGAACAAACATGTAAAGGAAGTTATAACCACTGTATGGAACTCCTATGTGACAGCACAAATAGAACATAGAAAGCCAGGATACATTTTCAGACAAAACTTAAGATGTGGGAGTGTATTGCTGGTAATTCCAGGATTCCCTGAACATGCAGATATGAGAGATGTTGAATTTTAGTTTGATCTACTTTGGAAGTGGATGAGGGCCATTCAGTCACTTCTGACAGATCTGAATTTTCTGAGACTAACTTACTTTACTGGATGAAAAATTATTATAATTAATTAATTAACTAATTATTTTTTCTCCTCCTGGGATTAAAGACAGAACCAGTGAATTTGTCCTTTAATCTCCAGTTTATCACTCTGGTCTAAATGGCAAGGGACAGTCCTGAGAGATGTATTAAAATTCATTCAGTTACAGTTCGTTCTCTCTGGGGCGATAAAGCTACCTGGCTCCTCTGGATGACCCTTTCATAGTTTTTAATGTTAAATGACTTATTTATTTGCTGAGACCTTGACCAGAATTCCCAGAAATCTATTGGACTTCTTTCAATATGGAATAGATTCACACTTCCTAGAATTCTCTTTGTTGTTCTTTAAGAAAGAAAATCAGGAAACAAATGCATCTGTGTGTTTGCAATAAGGACTGATCTTTACTGCTTGGGGTTTTTCCAACATTTTGGCTTCCAATCCATTTTTTTCCCGTGCCCCCATGTGAAGCATAGGCATAAGATAAAGAATTCGTTAGATCTCTGACTTTTTTTGTGTGTTGTTGAAGTGAGTATGCAGCAGCTTGCTTGTCCATATTAGGTGTGATAATGTACTGACCAGAACTAATTTCATGGAGCTTAAATCTTCGATTGTGATCTGGATAGGACACTAAATACAGAATACTGGGAACAGAACTCCACATATACTGTGGAAGTGGTGTCATAAAAATATGGTGTCAAAAACCTGTGCCTCTTACTTGCTGCCTACTTCTGCCTTCCCAAGCCTGTCCTTCCCTCTCCATCTAGCAACACTGCTCACAAATAGGTTCAGCAGAGTCAAACTGCCTGCTGAGCAGCTGGTCTCAGAAGCTTCACTTTTCAGATTTTTGTTCCTTTGCATCCGCCAGGAGTGAGACTTTGCATGCTGCACTACCACTATTCCATCTGATTTGTGGTAACTTGTTAGGGCATGTGTGGCTTAAATGGCCTTGCCAGAAACCAGCTCCTGATGACCACTTGTGCAGCCTTCCCAGCCTTATTCCCATGTTCTCTTTTCCCTTCTCTTACTGGAAGTGAAAAGAGTTGAATTGCACGAGGGCTGTCTGAACAGCTGCAAATTTAGCATTTGGTCTAACCAACAGATGTACTCTGAACAACATGCCCTTTTTTTCATACAGTTCAGTGAGTTGCAGAAATCACTGTAGGGACATCACATTTGGTGTTCAGCCTCTTTATTGTGTGGGTCTGACATCTAGCCACCATGGTATGGTAAAATCCATTAGGGTGGGAGATCAAAGAAGTAACATCATTTATGATTTTAAGTCTAAATACTTAGCTTCCTGGTATCACAGTTCCAAATCTCCTGGTGGAAAAAGTATGTTTGCCACATCAAAGATTACATGCTCCTTGGTGCTTTGCAAAGAGGTATATTTTAGGACAGAATGAATTTCTTTTCCTTTGCTTCTCAATGCCATTTCTCCATCTAAAGACATGGCTCCTGGGGAAAAAAAAAAATGTAACACACACATCATCTGTTAGTTCTTCTGGGACCATTCAAGCAGAACACGATCATAGGATTTGACAGTTTTCTATATCTGTATATTTTTATAGCCTTATTTCAAGTTTAGAAATGGAAATTTTTTACATTTTTTTCTCAAAGATTCAGACTGACATCTTCTAGATTCCTGAACAGGTTAAGTACCAAACTCTTGTTGCTTTCGGAAATTCTCTCCTTAATAAGGACATCATCCTGAGCAAACTTACGTTCACTTCTTATTCTCCACTTTCAGCATTGTTCGTTTTAATTTTAATTAGCTCGTGCTTAGTTCTGCAAACCAGATCCAGCTGCTACTGATAACTTCACATGGAACTGGATAGCAAAAGCTCCAGAGAGCTCATGCTATAACACTGCGTCCAGCAGAGGCTTGGTACAGACTGGAACTGGCAGAAGTTTGAAGGATTTTGCCAGTCGTTCACACTTGCATCTTGTACAGACAAAAAGAGGAAAAGCTGTGAAGAAAAGCATAAAGCCAAGGTGATCTGGGTGTTAATGTATCCGGCTGAGCTCCAGCTTCTTTTGTGCATTCTTCTGACAGGGTGGTACAAACAACATCCCTGCAAGGGTGGTCAAGCAGCACAGAGATCAGATAGAAGCTGAGATGTCTGTCTGGTAGATTTCTGGATGAGTGAAGCTTTCTTTTCTTTTTCTTCCCAACATCAAACCGTGATTTAGCCTGGAAATGCAATGACTTTGTTTTTAACGTGTGCTGCTTACCTATAAGTAAGTCTTAGAGATGTAGAATATAGGCCAACCCTGCAATGGGGGGGAAATGGTGACCTCAAAATTACCATAATTCAGGTCCAGGAAGACACACAAAGCACATTTAAAAGTATGTGAATAATGATGTGAATTAGTTATTTTAATGTCTTCCAAGTGTACTTCATTTTGAATGATATCCTCTGATAGCATACACATGGTAAGGTATAATTGAAAAAACATGCAGCTGAATGGTTGAATGCAAAGTATAAATATACAGCTGCTAGCAGGTCAGAAGTCAAACTAGTAAAGCATATGCCAAATTCCCTTAGGGATCTCATTAGTGTGTGATTGAATATACATGTAGAGGCTAAGTGAATATCACTGTTTGGGTATATAGTGGATGAGACAATGACTAATCAATTGTAATTAGGGTTACATGCTATTACTGACCCACATGTCTAGAATTAAATGCCCCACTTGGAGATTTCCGAGGGGTTGAAAAATATATATGAATCTGTTTATGATATTATGAGTCTTTGAAAAGAATATTCTGAGCATAATTGCAACATTTTTTAAATGGAATGTCACTGGAGCTATTGGGAGCCAAAGCACTGAAGAATTCACTGTTGGACCAAAGATCACTGTTGGTCCAAGAAAGTGTCTGCTGGATATTGTGGAGCTGGGTGTATCTGAACTTAGATACAAGCATGTTTAGGCCCATGTTCGGCTCCTCCCTGAAATAGCAGCCACTTGCTTTCTCTTCTCCACCCTCAGTGCTACATTTTAATCATAACACATATTGAAATAATTATGGTTTATAAAAGGAAAGCTGAAAGTACTATTGATTAATCAGAGGAATAGTTTAACTGCTGTAAAGGAATTTTCATTTCTCTCTGGAATCCTCCTTGTTCTTCTCTCTTTTCTCCAGCTTTCCCTTTCACAGTGTCAGCAGCTTGCTGTTAGAGACAAGCATCATCAAAACCCCAAAGTACCCAACAGCTTTGGCTCAATTAGGGACCCACAGGAAGCAGTGTGGAGGCTCAAGATCACAAACTTCCACCTCTCGTCCCGCAGAACTGAGGCATGCAGATAGGCATCCCCACTGCCTGCACACGGCGGTGTTTCTCCCTCTTTGTTTTACTTCTGGGATTTGGGATTCTTTGTTGGGTTTTCTGCTTTTGATAGTAGTACAAATGTTTTATGTTTGATGAATAACCTCCCCCATTCTTTTTCCAACTTGTTTTTCTTCTAGTGCTCAAAGTATATATACATACTTGAACAGTCACCTGGATCTGATTAAGAAATCCTTGCCTGTGGGTTTCCTCACTGTTGATTTACATGTTTGGCCAGATTTCCATGGAAACAGATCTCCCTTAACAGATCTGACACTAAAGGGCATGGTAAGAAACAGCCTGTCTTTGCAAAAAGGTCAATACAGGGTGAAAAAAAAATAAAAAATCTTGGAAGGAGATTTAATTTTGAACATACTCCTCCTTAGCTGTTTAAACTGTCCCGTAAGATTTGGGCTTCTTGCTGCATTTTGAAGTGTGCTAAAGTTTCAGTAGAAAACCAGAGATCATTATAGTTCAGATATCATTACAACCACATTTATTTCCTAAAAATAAGGAGAGTGTGCATCTCCCAGTAACCTTCCTAGGACTCACACTTCAGAACTGTTAGCAGTGCCCACAGTTGTCGTTAGCTCACCTGTCTGCCAATTCTGCATCTCAGCACAAATGAGAGTATGTCTACGTGGGAAAGGAACGAAACAAATGCAGATAATGTTTGGTAAATGAACTATATTGTGATTGTTGGGTGTTAAATCTCAACAGAATCTAAAGGCTCCTCTGCTTATTGTTAAAAATGGCCACAGATGCTCTCATGCATGGAAACATGCAGTCATGGTGCTTCGTAGGTCTTTGTTCAGAGCTGAATGTGGTCTGATGCTTGCTTCTAGTTTTAAAAATGCTAGTTTTGGAACTCAGAGGGCTTGAAGTACTGTGGTCTGCACAAGGAAATTTTCAGAGCATTGCAGTGTGAAACCAGAAAGCGGCTTTTGGAAGCTCACCAGAGATGCTCTGCTGGGGACCTTTTTCAGCCCATCTTTAAAGATTTGGATGATTATTTCTCTTCGTGGTTGCAGACCGAATAGCTAACAGGCCAGATGTAATTGTGCAGGGCTGGAAAGCTATCAGAAAGGTATCATTTGATGATATCAAAATATCTGATGAGTAAGACCAAAATTCAAAGTGGTATCATGTTCTTGTAATGAATATCTCAAGCTACTCACCAGCACCAAAATCTGCTGTGCGTGAGGCTGAGGTAGGAAAGGGAGTTGGAAGCACCTCCACACGTTTTAAACCACAAACAGAGGAAGTGTCAAGAAATAGGTTACTTATCTGTGGAGTTCCACTAATACCTATATGATTTTATGAAAGAATTACACACTGCAGCAGATTCAGATTTTCCCTTGGTATGAGAGCTGTATGCAAACACTGGTAATAGCAATCATTTTCTCTGCTGGTGCTCACATCTGGCCTATGCTGATATTAACCCAGAGTAACTACAGTGTGATATTTATTTATTCCAGAGTGAAGAAGATGAAGGTATGGTCTTTAATTATTAATTGTCTTTCAGTGTTATGGTACTTGAAAGTGAGAAGTGCTTTTAAAAACTTGTTTTTATGTGATAGCATTTTCATATTATTACATTAAATACATTCACAGGCAATGTCTGAGTCATAACATAAAACTGTCAGAGTTAATCTGTCTCTAATCCCACACTATATGCTGTTTGTTCTTTATTTCTGTGCAAGCATAATAAGAATTTATGCGGTTCTTCCCTAGATCAAGAATAACATGTTTGACATAACGTTATGTGTACAGCTCACAAAAATAAGTCCTAGAATTATCACTTAAACTTGTTACAACAAGAAACCGTAAGGTTTTACCTTGGCTGGATTTGTATGTTTTCTCTTTGATCTTTGCACAGGTTGTTGGACTGACGCTGTCTCGGGGTCTGGATGAACTTGCCCTTATCTACTTGGCCACGATTCAAGCAATTGCTGTAAGCCATTTTAAGTGCATAAAAGAACAAATGAATTGTCTTGTGTTCTGTGGCAGATTGATCATTCCCCTCCACTAAACAGATTGCTAGTAATAGATGAATTCACTTAATGGGCTTCTTAAAGGAGCAACTGTTTACCCACGTTGCTGACTACTCCCTGCTGTAGGAGATGGTGTGAAGAATACGTTCCCTAGAAAGATTTCCCCTTATGATAATTCGGAGCCTTTGTCTCTGGTGCATATGTGAGAAAGAGGCTGATGTTACGAGGGGCAGTGTTGGCATCATGGGCTGTCTAGAGGGAAGCTGAGAGTGGAGGAAAAAAAGCACTGACTACCTTTTAGGAAGGAACTTGCTGTCTCCAAATTTGCCTTAGCTTCAGACTGTTCCTAAATTCACAGATTTCCTGTCGTTCTGTGATGGGAGCACCAGAACCACATTGCTGAAGTCTGAGTGGGTCTGTGTCTCTACATACTGAATGAACCAGAGCTCATTCCTCTCACGATCTCCCCATTGGAAGGCAAGCAGTTGTCTTGTCTATGACAATTCCAACCTGAGTCTGTGTTTCTGTAAAAGCAGAGAGGCCACCTTTCTGAAAATGTCACAGAAGTTTGCTAACGTGCGTGGATGGGATATTTAATAGGAATACTTCTGTTTCAGCCCTCATTTTCTCAGATGAGAGACTTTCCAGATCCCAGGATTTCCAGTTCATGAGAAGTTCCATTTTGATAGAAGAACCTGGGTCAAAGGAGTTGCTTTGAAACACTGGCACAGGGTATCTGCAATGGGGCATGCTATCCCCAGGCGTTCGGTGACTGCAGCTGACATTCCTTTGACATCCTCTTTGTAATTATAAAAACAAAACAAAACAAAACTTGTTGAACTTGCAAAACATTAACATGTTGATGAATTGGGGAGTTTTCCTGACAAACCTCTATTTGGCTGGAAAACTTCCAAACTCCTCTACTGGTTAAACAGCAACTTTGATAGGTTGGGTCAGCCATCTGGGATAGAGGGTGGGCGGCTGCTGTAAATTCACTGTGAGCTGTACGTGTTGTGTGTTAACCCTCCATCTTCAGCAAATAACTTGGGTCTGGAATGGGTGGTTGTCAGTTTTGATCTTTTTTTTAAGATGTACGTAGCTGGCTTCTACCTGATGCTTCAGTCTAATCCCACAATTTAAATAAGAATGTGTAGGAGAGTTTAATCAGTGCCAGCTACTGATACTACCCTGAAAGAAACTGAAAACTTCCCAGTATCGAACAGGTGCTCAGGTATTGTGCTGTGCTAATGAGGTGGAAACCTTCTCAGCTGGAAATCCTGGGAAAGTCACCTATTATCTCATTGTACAATGCAGCTCACGTTTTATTGGAAAACACACATACTGTGTTCAGCTCCATATTCAGCATTTGTGATAGTTAATTGCCTCGATCATGTGATTTAATATAAAAGGGTCATACAATACTTTTCATTGTAAGTTAACAGAAATTAATTTTTTGGTAAACACTATTCGAATAGTAGCAGAAAGCAGACAGCAGTGGCCTTGGGTTTGGTGTGATGCATTTACCAACTGCTGATGCTGTACCTGGAAGTTTTACATTTCCTCCCATGCTCTGCCACTCCCAGGTTAGCTCTGCTTTGCAGAAGCACAGCCCCAGTCTCGTACCATTAACCACTGAAGCAAGACGGCTTTAAAGCTAAGTAAAAGTCTTGTACAAAGTGTAGGCCTGCCTGCAGAATGTTAATCTCTGGTTTTCTTTTCAGCAGGAGACGCTTTTTTTTCTTTTCATATAAAATTTGCATTTCAAGCCCCTCCATTTGCATTTTCTCCAATCCAGGATTAAATTAGTTCCCCCCCCACCCACAGTGAAGTAAGTCGGGCTTTAATTTAAATTGCTCTGTGAATACAATTTTCCAGGCAGGTAAACACAAAATAATTTTCACAGCGTGTCCTTTCTCAGGGTCTTTGGCATGTGTACGTTGTGAGAGAAGTTGTTCATAAATTTGAATTTCAGAAGTAGTGAAAGAGAATATAGAGAATATCCTTCTAACCATTCATTGCAAAACGCGCCGCACCAGTTGGGGCTGTGAGAACAGAGACCCAGTCGTGGCCATCGAGCCCGTTCAGAGGAGACAGACTTTCTCGAGTAGGTTTCTTTTTCCTCCATAATTAAAATCGTAACTGTGTGATTTGGAAATGAGCTCTCTGTGTCAATAGGGAAGTGATGGATTTAGTCAGCTGTGTTGCGACTGCTGAAGTTCCTCGTAACCGCTTGCCTTAATACTCAAATATACATTTGAAGACCTGTCCAGGATTGTGCCAGTCACAGCACATGGCTCAGTCTGCAGAAACTCTGCTAGTTTCAGTTTTAGTGGATTTTATTTGCAGAAGGCTTTACTGCAGACAGCAGACCTCTTAGTGAACCCGCAGCATAGCATAAGGGAAACGCAAGTGACAGTTTGTCAGAACTGGGCCAGGCTGTGTTTGGTGGGGAAAAATAACTTCCAGGGTATTATAATGAGCTGGCAATGTAGGGGGACAGATAGTTGGTCAGTGAAATTGGAAGTGGTCTTGTAAGAGAAAACAGAGAGGGCTGCCTTCAATGGGAAGCACAAAGAGGGAAGATTTTTTAATTGGCGACTTGTTTGCTTTCATCATCTACAGAACAGAACACTGACCTGTTCTAATATGAGCTTCTGACAAAAAAGTCTTTGAAATGAAAAGTTTAAAAATATACCCACGTTTTAGACATGTTTCAATCAATCCAGGCATGAAATGGAACATTTCATTTTGTGCAGGGCAAAGACCAAAAGAAATAGTTAAGCCAATAGAAAATTCCTCAGGTTTTCCTTTTTGCTGAAAAGACAGAAAGTACAGGTTTATCATTTGCTCCTTTTTTGTTTTGTTTTACTCTGTTTTGCCGTTTAGTTTCAGAGATCTCAGTTCTGAGAGTGATATTCAGATGTATTTGTACAAAGAAGTGAGGAGTTTTTGGTGGGAGTGTCTTTGCCTTATAAGGGTTAATTGTGGGCTTGGAGATCTTTTCTATATCATGCTACTCATGGTCACAACAGCTGCTTATCACTGCCATCAGTTTAGCTGGTGCCCCTCTCTGTCTTTTAGTAATTGCAGTCTTCACCCTTGTAGGTACTTCCCTACAAGCCCGCTTTTCCCAGCACTGTGGAGTGGAAGTTACCTTTTCCCGTTTCCAGCCAGCCCAAGGATGCTCACTGCAATATAACTGTGCCTTTGTCCTTGCCAATTCTTTGTGCAATCTGCTTGGTTTTTCTTGTCCCTAATCACAGTGCCATTTACTCTTTAGAGCTAAGTCAAGTCTGTACCCTATTGGTCCACCCCCAGCCCCCAGGTTACTGCTAGGGACAGGTAGTGTCTGTACATTTCTGTCACACTTTGTAGGACGTTGTTCTTCTGTTCCTGTGGCTGCTCCCTTGTGCTCATCTGTTGAGTTTTTGTTTTTTCTTTTATTTTTCCTTTTTTCAAGTTAGGAACAAGACATATTTTGGAAGCTATGGAGGCTGCAGGCCATCATATCAACACCCTGTTCCTGTGTGGTGGGCTGAGCAAGAACCCTCTCTTTGTGCAGATGCATGCTGACATTACTGGTAAGCTAGAGGAAGTTTGGGTAAAGGAGTGTCAACTGCTTTATTATTGTAGGTGGCCAAATGCTTCATCTCTGGAAAAATAAATACTTCCTTTATGTAGAACTGAATTTTGTTGGTTGGACAAAAACATTGGAATGAAATGTAACTTCCTGCAAGACTGGATTTCCTGAAATTTAAAGGCATTAGAATAATACAGAGATGTGGTGCAAATAAAGCTCCATAATTTGTCTTGTTAGAAAATGGACTTTTGGAGGATTTTCCAACTTATTTCCAGTTTGTGGTTCTTAGCCTGACAGGCTTCCTAAGCAAGTGCAGTAGAATTAATATAAAAACTGTGTGGAATTTTTAAAGCCAGTAGGTGTAAGATGATGTCTGTGATGAACCTCGCTATCAGATTTATAGAAATTATTCTAGGCGTGATATAAAAATTATTCCACTTAATCAGATTACAAGACATTAATGTGATGAGGATAATGCGCGGTACATTCGATGAGTTGTTACTACATAAGATGTGCTTTATTTCGAATGAAATCTCTGTCACGTTCACCTGACATTTGAATTTCTGCTCATGCTGGACATGTAATGCATTGTAGAGAGCAAATCCATTCTAAATTCCTTCAGCCTCTTTACCTTTCATATGGTTTAGAGGGCAATTTCTGCATCCCTGCTCCTGCATGATGTTCCATTTGGTTTTGTACAACTACTGATGGATGGAAGGTGCTGGGTTTATGGCTCATTATCAGAGGAGGCCTCGGTGCATCTGATCTCCTTTAGGCTGTGTGCACTGGGTGTCTTAGCACACTTTTGAGTCGGTTGAATGTACTTTTAAAATCAGGGGAAAAAAATCACAAAATTTAGTTTAAAAGACTAGAAAAACTTTGAGTGATGTGTGTTTAGAGCGTATGTCAAGTGAAGACTGAGCTGTCATGAGCACAGTAATGCTCAGATTTGGGATATTTGGTTGGGAATTCTGACTTGCCCTAACATCAAACCACATTTCATAACCTCGATGCAGAAGGAAAGACGAAAATATTCTTCTTTGTAGTTATCTGAGTTGAGAACAGAAATGGAGAAGTAAATTATAATGGCTATTGGCCTTACAACTCACGGAATGTGCTGTGGTCAAAGTGGCACTTTGTTTGTGAAGAATGTTGAGAGGTGCGTATCTTTCCATACATGATTCAAATGTTTTAGATGAATTTCAGCATGCAGAGTTTGGGAGGCTGATTCCTGATGTGTAAAACAAAGGATCTGTGAAAAGGTATTCCGATTAAAATGTAATCAGGAGTTCTTTGACTGTAACTAATGGCCAAGTACAATTCAGTACAAAAAGGCCCTTTTGCAGTCTGGAGTTCTCCCCCATTTGTAAAATCTGTGACTGACAAGAGATGTCAGAGTTCATCTAAGTGAAATGCTCCCGGTTGTGTTGAACTCATTTGAGCCTATCAGATAAAATAACTAACATTCCAGGATCAATCCCCCATTCTTTCACGAGAAGAAAAAAATCTGAATATATTATTGTTAACTGCAAATGCCCATGACTCAGCCGTGCAGACATCCAACAGATAACTTTACAGGCAACTTAAAAAGGATCTTGATCTTTTTGTTTGCTTGGTAAGAATTCTGCATTCATTCTGATGGTGCAGGAAATGTGCAGTAAATTTCAGAGCGTGCTGAAAATTGCTTTCTGCTTCAGCGCCTGGCGAGCAGCCGCGTGGCTGCAAGCTTAGTGTTAGGCTGCCTGTGTCTGATCCAAGCCAACCCAAGTCCCGAGCTGTGCTCCATCTTAGCAGGAGGAGTGCTCACAAGTTTGATATTGCACTCTTGTTGTTAAGGTGGATGTGTTTATTGTAATTCAGACAAACATAAGAGGTGCTGTGGGCATGGCTAGTAGCCATTCCGGCAGTCCAGCAACAAGCCTGTGCTGTACCCGTTTTCTTTCTGCACCACAAGTGGCATAAAGAGTGCTGTGGCACTGGGAAATGATCGTAGGCAGCTTTAAACTGAGGGAACAGAGCAAAAACAGCATGTTAGCAGAGGCCTGGGGTGCTAGGTGAGCTTGCTTTGCATTGATAGTTGGTTTTTATATTAATAATTTTATTTCCCATTGTGAAAGCATGTATTTGGCTTTTCCTCTGTAGGAGTTGTTCAGAACTCTCTTTACATCTCCCTCCCATTTCAGCTCCTTCTGATCTGGCAGTTGGCTCTCAGGAGCATCGTATCACTGAGGCTATTTGGAAAAGGAAGTCCTCCTCCCACCTCCATGTTTGCATCATCACGCATCCAATGAAATGATCTCAGTAATGGAAATTTACACACGTGCCAAATAGTGTAGGAATATACAATTCTTTGCTTTAGTGGGATGAGCGTCCAGAATGCAGCTGGAGGAGTTGTGACACTCACACAGTTCAGGCATCTCTAAAAATTCAGAAAGCGGGCAGTTTGTAGTGGTTCATTGCTCTGTTTACTTCTGCTTTTACACTGATAGTGCAGGTCTCTGAAAACTTTGTGTGAACTGAGGAAAAATGTGATGACAGCTGTGGGTGATGAAACTGTTTTTGGCTACTTTTGCAAAGTATGCAAAGGTCTCATTGTACTTTATTTTATTTTTCTAGGGTTTTAATCTTCTTTTTCAACTATATTGTATTGGAAGATAAGATTTCTCTTATTATTTCATTCACAGCTTGTGAAAGGTCACTATTTATATTTTTCTGCCTTCCAGCAAAAACAGGCTGGCTTTGTTGGCATATATTTAAAAACAAACACAAACAACCTTTTTGTTTTTTTGCTGTTCATAACAAAAGAAACAGACAGGTTACCACTCTATTGCCCCTCAAGGTCAACTTTTAGTTTTCAGGTTGGTTGGGAGGGTGTGGGTAGCAGATTAAAGCCAACTGCTTTGAGGTGAATAACCACTGTTTTTCATTTGCTTTAAGTTCTCTATTAATATTTAGTTGAGATTGTTTTATTTACATTCTGCTTTTTTTTTAGGGGGAGGGGGAGGTCCTGGAACCACACTGCACAGATTAACGTTCATCTGCAGTGGATTGTATTGTATAAATGGAGTTGTGAACATGGATTTTCAAGTCCTTTTTCATTCCTTCTTTCTTTCTTTCTCTTTTTTACCTTTAATTGTTTGTTGTGCAGCTACTGCTGCATTGCTTTATTCTTCCTAACAGATGTGTGACTTTTTGTTGTATAGGCAAGCCTGTCGTCCTGTCCAAAGAAGTGGAGTCTGTTCTTGTGGGTGCTGCTATTCTTGGAGCTTGTGCTTCTGGGGATTTTGCATCTATACAGGTATGCAGTACCTGATTTTTTTTATTTTTGATTATGTCTTTTTGAATTATATTTTATGTTTGGAAAATTGGCCTTATGCACAGACTTTGATTCAAGTGGAAAAGTTTGCAGAGCCAGGAGGGAGCCAGCATCGCTTTCTGTCCACCTTGACTGTGGTGACATGCAGTATAGACTGTTCTCTGTAAGGTTAGGCTGTGTAATCTTACAGGCAGAAGAGGGCATTTGTCAAGGCCCTGCTCCTGCAAGAAGGCCACGCTTTCATCTCAGCTCTGAGTCCCACTTTGCACTGAGGAATATTAAACATCAGAAATCCCATGGCACTTACACAGTTAAAAAGAACAAAAACCACACCTACACCTCTTGTCTTGCTCACAGTGAATGTAGAGTTAATAAGGAGAGTGGAACTTCATGTTTATTTGTGTTATTTCAATCCCTTAATGGTTGTAGAAGTGGCAGTAATGCTTTTTGTGTTCAGTGCATCAGCCAAAATGTGACTTAACTGCATTTATCTAAGTGCCGGTAAGACACAGAAACCTGTAGAACCATCTGTATGCTCACAGTCGTAGCTGTTTTCCCACCTGACAGTTTTGCTAGCAAAAGGCACTTCCTCTCCTCACAGAAAGCACAGCTTCCTTTCATAAGAATTCTTCCATTAAAATGAATCCCCTTGGAACAAATATATTGTACAATATGCATTTCCACTTAAAAATTTCGATGCTTCTAAGGAAATCTTGATTGTTTAGATAAACATAATTTCAGCAGCAGCTTTTGGTGATAGGAACTCATATTTAATTCCTGCCTTTCTGTTAGCTGTTTCATTTACGGCAGCATTTCATTTCTAGTTTAAGATAACCTTGCACCATTGTGCAATCAGTGAGCATCTCAAAACTCTTCAAATTAAGTAAGTCTGTCTTCATAAAGATATGGTCCCTTCCCATCTTTTCTTGAATCAAAGAAAGTAAAACCAGAGTATAAGGGAAAAAAAAAGAAACAAATCCCATTTCATTCCAGTGCCTCAGTCTGGTTTCTCCATTCGTGTCAGGTCTGATTGCAAGGCTCTTGCTGGCCAGCAGGGCGATGCCTTTTTTTCACTGAGTTGCAGGTCAGCCCCAGGCACTTCCTTGGGATCCCCCTGGAACAGAAAAGGGGAAAGCAGTTCGGAAATGACTGTTGTTATTCATCTCACTGGATATTTATGACACGTTTCTTTCCACCCCACTGCCAGTGGTGATTGCTGGGAGCCAGGTCCCCATCCGAGGCACCAAACCTGTAGTGGGAAGAAGCCGCTCAGTGTTTTGGCTTAGTGTCTGTTCAGAAGATTGTAGCTAAAGAGGTGACACCAATGGCAATATCAGCTGTATTGTGCAGCAAATATTTTCAGTTATGCTGAAATGTTTACCAAAGAATTCAGGTACTTGAGATCAGGAACAGTATAAAATATACAAGTGTCTTTTTAGGTGTAAATGGGTATCTAGTGCTGCAGTTCAATAACCTTCTTTTACTTTTCTAACACTTTTTGCAAAGCAGGGCCTTTCATAGAGGTGCTGCTGCAAACATTCAGTAGTTTTTGCAAATAACAGAAGTTATTATCTGTCCTCTGATAGATGTTTCTTACTTAATTATTGAGTTTTTCCAGAACTGTTTGTTTGCTCAGTCTAACAGTAAAGGAGAAAAAAATACAAATAAAACCACCAAACAACCAACCCCGTGCGTTTTTTTTAGCAATAGCCTCTTTCTTTATGACTGTGTTTGTTTGAAGGGGAATTTTTACTGTATTTGTCCCAGTGATTTTGGTCACATTTCTCAGAATGATTTTTGGACATGTCAAAATCAAAATGCTTCAAAATGATCTGGTTTTCCTGGCTTTGCTGTTCTCTCTTCTCTAAAATCCAGGCATCTTTAGGAGAGCTTGGAAATAGGAGCCAAAGCCGAGGTCCCTCAAAATCACCTCTGGTAATCTTAATCTGGATTTCACAAGGTCTGCTGACTCCCAAGCAGACAGGTAAAGCACACCAGTACCAAGCATTAGTAGTAGTGCTGCTGAGTGATGCTTCAGGGAGCTGGTGAGCCTGTGGAGCAGGGCTGAGCTCGGGTTGTGCCTGCACACTGAAGCTGCAGCTGTGGGACTGCAACGTGCATCAGGTGGTAGAGCTGCCCTGCTCATGGTTCTGTGCTGTGGGCTTTTGGGGGACACAGGGCACCAAGACAGAGCCAGTGCTCCGGCCATCTGCTGTATGCTCAGGAAATCTGGTACACAGAGAAGGTCTGTGGTAAGGAGAAATGGTATAGAGCAAGAAACATATGGTAACTGTATACTGTAATTAGTGTTAGACTTTTAGATTAATGGTTGGGAAATGGATTGGCATTGCCTGTTGTTTCCTTAGGGGTAAAGTAGGTGGTTGTGGTGGTTGCTGTTACTGCCGTAGTCCTGCGCTGTCTTGATCCTTAGTTCTGTTACATTCCATCACTGGGATTTGGAAATGGGGAAGTTGTTGCAGAGAAACTTTGGGGGATTATTGCTTCAGGAACAGGGAGTGATTTACCTACAATTGCTGCATGGTGAACCCAGTCAGCACGTTTGTGAAGCAATTGGATGCTCACACTTCCCTCTCTTGGGCAACTGATTATGATGGCTGGAACGCAAATATGCTTTTCCCTAAATGAATTTCTTCTCAGAAGGAAGCAAGTCTCAGTGCACCTCCCAGCTCCTTCCCTTTTCTGTAATACAGCAGTGGCCATTTACAGGACGTGGTACTTCCTTATAATCCTTATTTCTTTTATCTTCCTGAGTGATTTGGACAGAAAAGATTTTCATGCTTTTTGTTCACCACATCTGTATTTGTCACAGAATTCTCAGTACGCTGAGACTTTGCAGGAGAAAAAAAAAAACACGTTAGAAATGAAAGTTACTGTAAAATTTGTAGCCATGGAGGTTAATTTGCTGGATGTGTGTGGTTTTAGGAGCTCGAGCCCCTTGGAGCTGCAATTTCATCTTTAGGTAATTCTATCAAGGAAAGATTTATAACCTCCATCTCTCATGCCTGGTCACCATATGTCGTTCCTTCAAAGAATGTTGACTTCTCTGTTTTCCTCTTCATTTATTCTCTCTGCGTTTTTCTCCTCTGTGGTAAAAGAGAATTAAAACAATTGGTTTATCCAAAAAGGAAAAAAACCCACACAGTGTGGTGAGAGTTATTTCCCACTTTATCTTTTGGTTATTTAACCTCTGGAGTCTCCGGGAAAAGGAGAAAATCTGAATTTCTTTGTGCAATTTGGTTTATCTTTTCATTCCCTCCTGCTACAGCTTTTTCCTTTTAGAGGTTTTATAATACCTTGATTATTGCTCCTGTGAACTGGAGCACAGCCTGCCCGGGTCAGGGCTGACACAGAAGATGGTGCTGTGTAAAAATCGTATGACATAAGGATTTATGAAATATATACTACAGTTTGGGGGATTTTTGAAACATGTGCCTCAGTCAATGAAATAACCTTACTGCTTCTGGCTTAGATGGGTCAATTTATTGGTTCTCGCCATTCCTTCCATGTGGAGCAGCAGGATCCTGTTTTTTTTCTATGTGATTGTTTCTGTAGTAAAAATATAGTTTCCGGTATAGCGAGCCAGCAATTCCTTCTCAGTAAAAATGTTCAATAAATAAATGTCAAAGTTTCCACTATATCCTCATTAATCTGCTTCACTTGTATGTAATTGAAAATGGGAAGAAGGTGCTGTTTGATTTGGCAATTGTCCAGCTCTTTTCTTTTCTTTTTTTTTTTTTTGGATACCCGACTCTTTGGGACAAAGCTGTGCACCAGGGAGCAGGGTTATTGCCTTATAAAATTCTGCACTCACTGACTATTCCTTAATTGCATATTAAAGCAATTAATAAAATAGCTAGTGTGAAACTCAACTGCCAAATTTATTTTGGAGTTGGTATCTAATGTGGGTCATTCTTACTGGTTAATATGGAAGAGAAGAACTTCATCTGGTTTGCAAAAATACATTTCACTGGTAACTTTCTGCATTCTTTTTTGTGTAAAATGTTGAGCTAGAAGTTGGTTGTTTTTAGTACAATACAGTTACTCCACAGCTTTGATAATGGACCAACTGGCAATAGTGAATTGACAGCATTTCTCAAGAAGACACGTAAGTAGTAATTGGACCTGCTCAACTTTTTGCTGACAGAACTAGCAAGATGGGGCTATTTTCATTTCTGGATCAGGCTGTCTCTGCAATTTTGTGTAGCTCCACTTATGTCAGTGGACATGCTTCAGTTGATGATCTGATCCTCTATTCCTCTTCCAAAGTATTACCCGTCAGGTCATGGATTGAAATTAATACAAGTGTTCTAGTTGATTTCCATATTTTCAAAAGGAAGAACCAAGTGAAAGATCAGGGAGAGGGTAGCTTTTTTCCTTAGAAATGGTAATAACTTGGGAAATCAAAAGAGGAAATAAAATGACTTCTCCCTGTTGAATTAGGTAATATTGCCTTCCTTCATCTCATTAAAAATGTAAAGCACTCTTGTTTTTGAGCGGGGTAAATTAGTAATTAAGTGCTATAATCAACTTGAGTAAACATAATAATGAAGGAGAGCAGCAAATTAATCATTTCGTTGGCTTGCCTTACCCAATTAATGCACCTTTTACTAAGGACCTTCGTGTTACATTGGGATGTTTTTCTCCTATTTTCTTAATCTGCGTATTTTGGAAAGTCAGAAGAAGGAGGTGGTTGTTCTTAGATGCCATGCTGTGTGCAAATAGCGTGTTAGGTGCTGTGATCTTGCCTTCCTTTTCCTTAGAAGCTCTAAGTTTGTTCATCTACGCTTTGTGTCCATGGCTTAGTGGAGGCCGTTCTTGGGCAAGGCTGGGCGTTGGCTTTTGCTTTTCTTTGTAGTATATTGGCTGGGCATGGTACAGCCACGTCTTTATGTCAGTGATCCTTTTAAATTCCATCCTGGATATGTTCGTCATCAGTCTCTATTGAAAGAGCACGTGCTCCATAAAAAAAATCACTTGAAATTTTTGTGCATAGCTGATACAGCTATTGTTAGAGACAGTATTCTGGTGGTGAAAAGAGCTGAATCTTCACAGTCCATTCATTTTGTGTGTTCTCACTTCTGACTGTCAGCAAAGCTATCAAGTAATGTCATGGACAGTTTGTGATGCAGACAGTACAGCTTGCTGAGAACCAAGCTGTTGTCCACATAAAAAGCTAAGATGTTCAGTGCCTGTGGTCATTGTATTCAATATTTGCAGCCATGCTTGGATTCAAAGCAGTGATTCAGCAGTAGAACTCCATTCCTTTACCTCTCTCCATGGTGTTCTGACACTGAAATATATCTTTGCCTAATTGAATTGGTTTGGGTGGGTTTTTTTTTGGTTTTTTTGCTTGCATTGAAAAGGTTGGATTCAATACAGCATGCATGAAACCACCAAGATGCTGGCAATGCCTCTGGCTTTTGTATAGAGTCAGCTGCCTTCTTACCAGAAATCTTTAGAGAAATATAGATGAGAGGGAAAAATTAAAAGGCAGTGATTTGATGGCCACTGTCCAGTTCCTTGTGGTGTAGTGTTTATGGTACAAAGAGTGCCTTTTTAGTTAGCATATTTTGGCCTTTGTGTCAGAAGTCTTAGCAGTAAGGGTAAGAAGTGGATGAATCAGAACTACTCTTTTGCCCTAAGGATGATCCTTCTGTATTAAAGCTGAGAAATATAAATGCTTGTCTGTCTCTGCCAAGCACACAATGAGCTTTCAATTGGTTTGAGAGCATTCAGTATGATTTTTTTTTTCACTTTTCAAAAGCCGCAATAAATATATGAAAACATTTCTACTTTCTTTCAGCTGACTTCAGTGGACAATATTTATGTGTGGTTGGAAGTCCACTCTTGGTGGGTGTTAAATCACACATACAGGCACCACCACTTAGAGACAAACAGCTGAGATGGAGCTGAGAGCATGATGCTTTCACAAAAGCGCTAAGAAAAGTACCCTCTGTCTTGTTGCTGTTTACAGACATGTGATACTGGTTGACATCTGTTGCCCTTCTCATTTGAGGACTGTTTGCTTTACTAACTTTAACATTTCCACATTGCTGTGCTGTTGAAATGCAAATACAGAAATCTCCTTGGAGTCCCCAAGGTCCTTTTAGGAGAAGTGGGGCTGCCCTCGTTTGATATCATCCTGCTGGCTGCTTTTTATACCGGAGTTCAAAGAAATAATTCCGTGGCTGTTAAATGTTCTTGGTGGAGTGCTGTGTGTAGTGCTATATGTTGTCATACATTTGATGAATTATCAGTTCAGTACGTGCTGTACAGTAGTGTTTGGTTAATTGTCACCTTAGATGATTTGTAGCTGTTTTATATCACTTGAAATTATTACAGGTAAAAACTTGTCTAAGAAAATGTCAAAGTTTGTTGTAGCAGGTCATATAGCTACTCGAATGACAGATGATTGTAGTGTGTAATCATAATGCAATACTCTCAGTTAATGTAAATCAGCGTTACTCCAGGATTTCAGTGCGGTGACACCAGATTACTCCAGTGCCCTGCTCCAGTCAAGCACTTAGGTACATCATTTAACTTTCAAGTAGGCCAGAAGTTCAGTTGAAGACAAGCAGGGCTGCCCATCTGCTGAAGTACTTTGCTGGATCAGAGCCCAAACAGGAATCTGACACACAGTTTGCCTGTAGATGACACATCTTGAAATGATAAAGGCTATTATGGCTCTTGCAATTGGTTATTACCCATTCAGATATGAGTTGTGGATACTGGAGGTAATAGGATATGAAGGCAGTGTCTTCTGTTCAATGCTGTCCTTTTGTGCAAACTTAGCATGTGCCAGTGTAAATGTCACCCAGTACACAAATGTTCAGATTTGAAATTTCTTGCTACCTTTTAATGACAGGGAAAGGCAGCTGCAGTAGGTCAGTGTAATACGTTGACTGTGACAGTACTGCAACCATGTACATTAGCTGAGTATCTGGCACAGAATCACTGAAGTTGGAGACGACAGTCTCAGAAATCCAATAGGTAAAGGTGTGACCATATTATTTTTCTAGAAGTAGGCAACAGAATACCAGACTAATGAAATGACACAAAGCGTGGCCTTCTGTTTGGCCACTGGTGGAAGGCACTGTGTTGGGAAATCAGTGGGCTTACCAGTTTATTAATTCTGTCTGAGAATGGTGATAAAGGTTTTGTTATCTATTTCTCACATTTATAAGGATGGACTGAAAAGACATTTAGGGCCTCCAGTGTGTTCGAATGACTCACAAAATTTATTTAATCTTCAGTGTTTATATGAAGATTCGTCCAGGTTTGTGCATTGGTGTAATTCCACTGGCTTCACCTGACTTTTATATCTTGCATGCACATGCCTGATGAGAATATTAGAAGCAACCATATGTGTATAAATAAGATCTGTTCTGTGGGCTCAGCACTTAGATTGTCATGCCTGTTAGCTTTTAATAAACTCACATCAGCTGATGTTGGCAAAGAATAGGAGTTAGTGTTTTGTTAATCTGCAGAAATTGAGCCTCTTACTAGCCCAATAGTGCTCTTCTTACCAAGACCTGTCAAACAGGAAAAAATAAGCTGACTGGGACAGTTCCGATTCAACTGTTGCACATCTGTGTGAAAAGACCCAAAATGATGGTGTTGGAGTCGGTGTAAGAAGATGTACAATTTGTTGATTGTTTTCCAAACAGACCAAGGCCAAGATCATCTTGTTGAAGAAATTATTGTGTAATTTCGCTACCTTACAGTTATTCTAGCTTGCTGGCCTTGTCTTGAGGAAAGCCATAAATATGAGGAAACCATAAATGTGTCTTTATAGTAGACAGATGCTTTCTTTAAAGTGTACAGTAATCCATCTCCTTTCTATTTTAAGGCCAGATTTTACCACATGCTCAAAGACATGGCTGAAGTCATTTGGACCTTGGACACCCTTTCTGTCCAGGCCATTTAGACAGGGAAAAACATGATAGCAATATTTTATAGGAAGGATGAGTACAAAGGAGGATACCGTGGATCCTTTGTAACTGCCGGTAGCCAGTAAGGTCCTTTTCAGAGCATCTTGCTTAAATGATGTTAAAGATGTCAAAAAAGTTAAAGTCTCTTTGCCCTCGCTTCTTCAAGAGCTGAGCAGAACAACCCTCAAGTTATGCACCAGAGAATTGGAAACTCAATCTGGCTATGCTGTGAGATAAATTTTCCATCTGGGATTTGCTCTCTCGCTATGTCAGTGCAGAGGATCAGACTGTTCTGTAGCAAAGCACAAGATGTAGACTCTGCAATAGCTGTCTGAAATGCTTGCATGGTTTCTTTTTCAATAAATTTTTGAAGGATGTTATGATCACCACGTCATGGGATTTGATGCCAATAGTTTGTATCATCAGGACATACCTGAGCCTTCTTATATCTGACCTTATCTGTACTATGTTATTTCTCCTATAGGTGTCTGGAAAGTTTTGTTTCTTAGAGTTTGCCCTATCTGTATAGTTTGATGGCTGCTATGATCTAAGCACTTCCAGTACATTCCAATTTGCTGTGGTTAATATAAAGTAGACTTTTCTTTCTTCTCTTTTATGTAATCATGGATCTGAAATGTTAAAGATCCCCTATTGTATTCTATTAGCAAGAAATCCCAGTGGCTTTATTAGCATACTGGCTTTCCTCAGCTTCAGAATTGGAATCCAGTTCTCAGTCTCCTTTCTTTGTCTTTTTAAGCCATGGGTACTTGTTTCCTTTGTTTCTTGGACACAGATGTATTACAATCACTCCTATCTCTTCCTTACTTTCTTGTTCCGAAATAACTTTTCACACCCACAGCACTTATTTCTGAAACACAATTTGATACTAGAAATTGGGCAGTTAACTGTAAAGAGAATCCATATAAAATTGCTTCTTGGTTCTGATTTATTTTAATTGAGGCAAATGTCCACGTAATGACTAACAAGACCATAACTGTCATTCTTGAGGAACATACAAGCAGAATGGCTAACCACTAACTGGGCATGGAAAAGCGTAAGTTGCAGATTGTTGCACAAAGATAATCCTCCACATCAGGGTTGGAAAACAGTGGGTAAACATGAATAAGGAGAAAGAAGCATTGTGTTTGTATCTTGCTGTGGCTTGCGAGATTGGATAAGCAGCAAACTGAGTTGCGTTGTTAAGTTTCACAAGTGTAGTTTTCAGCTAAGAATAATATATAGGGGATGTACTTAATGTATAGCAGTGCTAGGGGTTGCATTCCCCTGAATATTTTTAACCTTCAATATATAATAAGCTTTGATCCATGTAGGACCTGTTTGTGTGAGAATATGCTATAGGTTTTTCACATGGTTTCCACTTAGTCCTTGACTGCATAGAGATCTTCTGAAGGGACATGAGTGGGGAAGCCGTGTTGGAAGTATCGTGTTCTGTCAAGGACCAGAGTGGTGGTGATAATTGGACAATGACAATTATGTTGCATTTGGAAGATCCTTCCATTTCCCAGCCCTGTAGATCAAAACTGAGCTAAACATCTTGGATATATTCAGCAAAATACTTCTGAGTCTAGCAGCCTTGGGTCAGGCTCCTTATGCTTTCAAAATGTCTGATAAGAATGTTTGTGAAATTTTCCCAGACTGATGTCTCCCTGCCTCTTATTAAGTACTTTAGGTATTGAATGCTGTGTCTTTAGACTGGACTGAGAGAAACTGTGCTTGAGTGCCTTGCAGCTGATAAATGAGGTACATGTTAGTCTCTGGGTTGGAAGCTGGCACTTAGCTTAGGTGAAAGAGATGAGTAATGGCCGTAAAGATGCTAAGCTGTTTGAAACTCTTCTGATAAATGGGGTCTTCTTGTGATGAACTATCCTCACTTTTTTTGACTGTTTGGTATAAGAGCTTGCAATATACAGGCACGTTACTCATTATATACTGGCCATAGTTGTAAGTTGTTTGATTTTGCAATAGTCCCATCTAAGGGATGTTTCTTGTACTGCATGAAAGGGAGACAAGGCAAGCTTTGCTTTTCATTTTGTTTGTATATCTTTGTCCCCATGGAGTGACTGGTTAGCCAACACATTTGCTACTTCCTTGGGTATACTCTCAAGGGTTGTAGTACTTTGGTTAAGCATTGTGGTGCATGCTCTTTTTTATGGGTGCACATTTTATTCACGCAGCACTGTTTGGGCTGTGCCAGTGTAGAGCTGGAAGAGGAAAGATTTATGATGGCATTGATTGCAGTGCTAAAATAAACTGCCCTCCCTTAGCCTGAGGAATATGAGTTTGTAAATGCCAGCATTTTATATACAAAATGAAGGACACTGGCTAAGGAAGCCAGCTGCCTAGGTTAGCTGTTCAAGATCTGAAAATGGCAAGTCTTTAAAAGCCAAGAGCCAGAAAAAGTCATTTATATTAGAACAAACTCTGTCATGAGTCATTTGACTTCTTTTTGTCTTGCACGCAGAGTTTATGTCTCAGACCTTCTAAGGCCTGAGTAACATCTGATACTCCTTAGGCTGAGCTAGTTCTAATAGGAGTGAGTTCCTGCTTCCAGTTAGAGTAAGACTTACCAGTTACAGTGTGCCACTCAGAACTCTATTTTACCTAAGCCTTGTGTTTACAGGCTGAAAACTATTACTTATTTGTTATTTTTATGGTAGTAGAAAATGTTTTTTATCTGTGATTCAGTTCCAGCCACAGTGCTGAACAGTTCGGTGTCCTGAGTAGCAGCAGACAAAGGGTGACCCAAGAGGGGCTTTTACGTTTTGCCTCATTCATTTTTCTCACGCAGCTTCAGCCATGGCCCAGGGTGCCAAAGTCTGGTTGTTATGGATGGTGTGGGAGTGGAGAGCTTGAACACACGTGGAGTGGAGCTTCTTCCCCAAGGGCTAGGGTGTAACTTCACAACATGCTCTGATCAGGGAACATCGTGTAGTTGCATCTCCCTATAGGAAGCTGAGAGGGATGACGTGAAGCAGAGAATTGCACTCAGTAGCTCCTCCCTGTTTACTCCTGCCTTCTGGAAAGCTGCATGTCTCCTTTTCTTGAGGCAGCACTTGTCCAGCTTCTCAAGACAACAAGGAAAGTGTGGGTGCAGGTCCTGTGCTGTCCCTCATTTCTTACTAGAGTAAGGATTCTAACTGTGTGGGCTGTGTGGCACCCTGCATTTCACACACAAGTTTACATATAAGCTGTGTGTGGTTTTTCTTCTCTTTTACTTTAAGAGTCAGCACCAAACCATACACTTTGTATTTTTTGCCCTTTTTCTTTATTTGTGCCTCTTCCTTTTCTTCTTCCTGTCCCCTCTGTTCCCATGTCTTTATTTTTTTAAATATTTTACCAGCTGCTTCAGATGAAAAAATAGGTTAGTTGTGGCTAGCTATGCAGCTTGTGCCAAGGCCTACACAGACCTGATGGACGAAGCTGAAACACTGCTTAACATCAGGAAAGCTTTGTTCCACCTGAAAGCTTACAGGGAACGTGTTGGAGCATCCCCAGCCTGCTTGGGAAAGGATAACCTTCCAGGCCCACTGCTAAAAGTGACCTGAGCTTAATTAAGCAGCATGACTCTTGTTCCCCCTAGTGGCTACTTACACAGGGTCTGCTTCACATGAGCATTTCATTTGGCTGCCTTTGAGCTTTCTGCCTGATTTTCCTCCGGTTCACATTTTTGTTATGTTTTGTAATTTTCCTAATTCTCCTAGTGTGGTCAGTTGTCATTCTTTTGATTGTGACTTCAGGAAGCAAGAAAATGTGGAAAAAACTTCGTCTGCAACGCAACAATTGATTTAAGGTTGTAGAGGAGGGGAGAATTTCTGTACGTTTTCTTCTCATGCATGTTGGTGTTTTTTTCTGCAGCAGTAACAGTAAGGGTTAAGGAAGAAGGGCTTTTCTCTGTTTATCACCATCACTGTTAGTATTGTAACTCCTTAAGGATGAACAGATACCCATGTTCAGAAATGTTAAGACACCTCAGATCAGCAGGCTTGTTTAATGTCCTTGAGATAAGTAATGAATTCCCTGGCTCTATGGATCAAACAAATACCATATAAACTGCAGCGTGGTTTTGTAGTGATGAGGTGAAGAGGAGCTGTGTTTGCCAGAGAGCAGCCTGCCAGTGCAAGGTAACAGACATACTGGTGAAGTTCTGTTATCAGCTGTACTGCTTCAAATGTCACATCAACCACTGAAGTAACCAAGTTCTTCTGAAATTACTTTGGTGTAAATAAAAGCCAAATTTTGCAAGTGAGAAAACTTAAAGTTACCTGATGAGAATCAGAGTACGTGGCTTTTGTTTCTGGCTTTGCCACCTACTGTATCTGTGACTTTGAACAGACTGTTTCGTTGGCTCTTTATCTGGCTGATCTTTGAAGCAGATGCAGTGATCTCTGAGTACTTTATCGGCAGGTTTTATAGTTGCATTAAAGGTGAGAGGATAAGAGGTGCAAAGAAGATGTATAATGTTGCTAATGATATTGCTCTGATGGACTGAAGAAAAGATAAGAGGGAAAGGCCAGTAGAGTGTTGACCCAGTTCAATTTAATCAGGGAATCCTTTGACTTTGCTGGAAAACAAAAGCTTACACTAGAAATGGAAACAGTTTTTTATGTGTGGTCGTTTTCATTGCTAACATAAAATACGAAAGGTGGCTCATGTAGTATGATGTGAACAGTGCCCAGAAGTTTACAACAGGTTTTAATATCCATATTTACATCACTCATGATTTTTAAAGGTTGCATAATATATTTACAGTGAAATGCATTTGCTATGCAAAACTCTGGTTTAAAGAAAATATTTGGGTAGCAATGGGAAACCACATCCTTTAAAGCACAAATTCAATCACAGGTAGAAACAACAAAGCTTAATTCAAAAGCAGCATTTTCTGTAGCTGTAGGCATCAAATGCTGCCTCTAAGCAGTAATGGAGGGTTGAGGTGCTCCTTTGGCTCAGGTACTGAGCCCTCCTTGCTGCAGCTGAAGACATGCAGGAGCCTTGTACAAATCAGATGTTATTTCACTGCAGTGGGATTGGGATTAGCACAGAGAACAGAGAACAAACACATCTTGCATTGCTGGGCTTTTTGGATTTGTCTCTGAAACTGGCTTATGACAGATCAGTAACCCAATGAACGTAATGTAAACCAGGATAATACCTCCTTGTTATAACTGTATCCTTTTTCTTGCATGTCTGGGTTGTATTTTTTCATTTTAATTAAGTTACTGAGTTGTAGAGTAGCCTGCATTCCTTCTATTCCTGTGAAAAATGAGATGACTGACAGCTTTTCAGTCTCTCAAGGTCCCACCGTTTGTTGGAAGAAGAGGGGATGGGATCCTACCAGAATTTTACATTTACATTCTTCAGCATGAGACAACAACATCTTTACAAGCACTTTGTTTGTGACCCAGTCTGATTTTGTACACATCTTGACAAATTATTGTAAAGCCAGAAACCAAGACAGAGCAGAACAATGGGTAAATGCATTTCATATTGTAAAGTTAAGACTTCCATCAGACAAGTAACTTCATTTCCCTCCCCCAGTTCTAGCTTTGTCACAGCAAAGAAATATCTTTGAACAAAAACGCTCTTTTTTACATGTGCTGGGTAAAGCAAAGTACAAGATTGCTGCTAATAGAAAAGTGAAACAAATCTGAGATTTTGAGTTAGTGCAGTGTTCATGCAAGTAATTAGCCTTTACAAAAGGAGCATTCATTTTGAAATGACAGATAAGCACTAAGGACAGGACTGAAAACTGTAAATATGTTAGCACTTTGAGCGAGAGCACAGCTTCAGCACTTGCTGCACTCATCAGCTGCTGTAAACAATATGGATCTTTGAAATGATCTCTGCTGAGGTCTCAGCACATTAGATAATGATGGAGTTGTTCATTTTTGCTGCTTATCCTCTGTTTTACTTTCAGAAAGTATTCTCTGCAAAAAATAGGCTGTGCTGCTGCCAGCACACACGCTTCTCTTTGTCTGTGAGTAGACCCAGTGAGACCTGCATGACTCTGGGGAGTGAAGGACAAGCCTGCAGAGCTGGGCTCTGCCTGTCCCAGAGAACAGTATGTGCAGCTGCACTGCAGCTTTTCCTGTCATGCTCTGCCTCTACCCAAGCCTGGAAAAGGCTCTCTGAGGTCATCCAGGCTCAGCTCACAGTTTGTACACTTCTTCAAACAATTTCAAAAGGCAATTTGCTCAGATAGTGGTAACACTGTCTCTTGTGCAGCTTTGCAAAGGTTGAACAGTTTCTGAGCAGTAAAGTAGAGTGTTTCATGTTGTGAACAGTGTGTACAATAGAAATTAATTTGAAACCAATAAACCACTTTGTAGAGGACGTTATAAAAAGCTTGCATACCACGATAACTTGTAAACATCCAGTGACCTTGCTGAGGTTCTGCTTGGTGACCTACGAGTGGAAAGCTTCATGATCTGAGTCTGTGCTACTCTCCCATCTTGCTGTGTTTAAATAAAAGGCCAAACCCTCAGCAATAGGAATTGGCTCAATTCTGACCATTAGATGAATTGTAAATCAGTGTTGTTGGTTTTTTTCAGTTGTATCTCACATTGGCTAGATTTCTCTCCTACATCTTTGATATTAATCTAATGGTGTTCATTGATTCCTATGGAATATATGAGAAACAGAGGTGCAGAAGACTTGCATGTCTTGTCCAAGTTCAAGATGCAGGAGCTGACACATCCTGCTGCCCTTCTCACAGTCAAGAATTTTGCTTTCCCTATGAGTGCTTTAGGAGCAGAACATTAGAAATTTCTCACTAAAGTGAGTGAGGGGAGAAGTTTGCTTGGAAATAGGAACCACGCGGTGCAGCTAACTAGAGGCTGCTTAAAAAGCAGGAAATGGGATGGGGCAGCAGAGAGACCCATCAAAATAGGAATGGTGTCAACTGGGTGCTGTAGGGGAAGCATGCCACACTGGAATTACAGGGTTCACCTTTCCTTGGAGGTTAAAGGCAGCTTATAAACAAGCTCACCTACCCTCCTACCTAGCCAAAATTTGGGGGGAAGGGGGTGAAAAGGCATGCAGACTCCTCTAGTCTACTGTGCTTTACTGTGCAAGATCTCAACTTTAAAGATAACCCCCAGAGCAGGATGGTGCTCTGTTAGATCTCAGGCTGTGAGCCAGCAAACTCTGCTACCACTTGATGACTCACTCCCTAACATGCTAACTGCACTTCTAATTCTAGCTGGTGTGTTTTCAGACAGAACCAGCTATTGTTTGGGGCACAGTCAATTATAAAGTTTGCTCTTTTTCTATTTGCCAAATGAAGACAAATGCTTTCTTAGAAGGTTTCCTAAGGAAAAAGATGCCTTGAAAACCTTTAAACATTCCTGCTGTGTGGGAGTGGTGGGTTCTGGGAGGCAGATTCAGATTTGAACATTTAAAAGGGCTGTACAATATCCCTGCACCAACGGCTCTTTGATGGCTCTGGGGCAGGTGAGGATTAATAACCCTTGCTTTTGTTTTTATACACAAAAATGCGAGGCTTGATGGAGGGCTGTACTAGTGCTAAGGGTAATTTTTCTCACTCACCCACAAGAATGGCTTCTTCCCAATGCATTTGTGCAATTTGGTGCTTTAATGATAAAGAAAAATACATTTATCGTTTCCAAATGGTCTCCAGCAGATATAAGCCAGTGTTTATAGGAGCAAGGGGATCAGAACCAGACAAGTTCACATCTCAAAGGAGAAGCAGACCGTGAGGAGTTGCCAAGCATTTTATACTCATTTTCAAAAGGCTGGTTTGAGACCTACAATCTTTGGAATGTGTGGGATGCATTCTCCTGCCCTGGCAACACCTGCAGAGCTCTTTGTACTGTTTCTGATCCGTTCATTGTTTTCCCTCCCCAGCTCTGGTTTGCCCAATAGGCAGTTCTGTAAACAATAGAGAACCTTTCTGTTATACAGCTGGATCAGAGGTAGTGATGGAGGACACAGAGCCAGAGTCCCATGGGATGCTGAAAGTATCTTGGGGCCAACTGCCCTTGGTGGCCCAGCAAATCCTCCCCTAATAGTCTTTGTAGTGCCTGCAGCTGCATGAGAAAGAGTGCTGTGCTGAGGGCAGAGGTGCTTCACAAATTGTCCTGTGCCAGGCACAGAGCCCAGGGTACCTCCTTCAGGACCTGACCATGGAGAGCTGCGTCTTTGCCAGGCACTCCTTCCCCTGGGCTGCTTTCAAGACAGGACAGCACCAGCACTCCTTGACCGGAGCAATTGTAGGAAGGAAACCAACTGCACCCTGCAGTTAGACAGTTACTTTCTCTGTACTGTGTTTCACAAGGACTGAAGGCTGTACAGTCCTGTTGTGAAGTCATAGCAGATAGCTGGTTTCTTCAAGTTTCTCTGCATGGCACTGTTTGGATACTTGAAAAGCACTGGTGTTTCTTGGAAAATATTTTAATTTTTGTGTTGTTGTTGCAGATAGAATATCTGTAAGACTGCCAGAAAGACTCTTCCTATGTCTATGCAGTTTTACTGTATTTTAGCAACTCAAGCTTCTATTGGTTTACAGTTGCGATAGGCTTTTTTTTTTTTTAAGGCCTCTTGCATTTTATGAGCCCTGACCCAGAGTAATTTCCCAAATGCAGTCCAGATTGGGTAAAATGTAAACATATATCTGAGATCTTTTTTTTATAGTAAACCACACATTGGATTAATTAGTTAAAAAATAATTTCAAATCAAAACTCTCTGGGATTTTCCCTCATTAATCTCAGGAGATACTTGAGCATAGCACAGAATAAATCTGAAAGGTGAGAGAAAAAGGAATGCCTCAGAACTTTGGAAAGATGCTGAAGAATAATTTGATGGAAAAGAGTGAAATGTTGCATATAGTTTTGTTTCTTGATGGAGTAACCATAAAGCAAAGTGTAGGCAGACATTGTTTTTATGACAAAATCTCAGCTAGGTAACCCCAAAGTGCTAAAACTTACTGAGTGGGGAGTGAATGAAGAGATCTGTGCAAATTAATTAGATCGAAAAAATGTTTTGACAGCGTAAGTCAACATATGGAAGGAATTGAGAGAACCTGATCTAGTTCCCCACTAGTGTAAATGATGCCTTAGCCATTGCTTATAAAGCAAATACAGATGCAAAAAGGAAAAAAAAAAAGTGAAAGCCCCCATTCCTACCCCTCCCTCTGGTAAATCCCAACCTGTTGCCAGATGACAAAAGTTCCAGCTAAATGCACAGGAAGCTGTACACTCAGCATGAATGTGAAAAGAAATCAGCTAAATAAATCTGAATTTATCACCTTAAAGGAAGTGGTGCAGTTTAACAAAATATTGTGTCAAGTACACAGCTGAGCATCAGGATATCCTGTGCGGATGCTTTTCCTTCAGCTTCTCTGTTTTTACCTTCCCCTGTGCAAATGACTTCTGCTTTCTGTCCAGCTAATTTCTTTTGTTCTACAACTTAGTGTGGAGTCACACACCTGCTCTGCCTGCCCTAAAGGTTTTCCCACCTAAAACTGAGGATATAGAAGTGTTAAGACAGTACAAGAGGGGAGCAAGAGAAGCCAAATAACTTGTTCCAGGTTGTGCAGCAGAACAGTGCTCCCAGATTCCAATGGTGCTCCATCACCAGCAGCAATTAGTATGAACAGGGTTGATTTAGCTTACAGCTATCTTGCAATTCCCTATGTTAGGCTCTGATGTAGGAATCTGATCTTTTGACTCCCAGGTGAGCTTCCTTTCTGTTACACGTAGCTACCTGTCCATTTCCAAACCCCCAAGTGGGTTAAATGCATACATTTTCTTCTGTAGTTTATATGGACAATCCTTCAAAGTCTTGTTTCAACAATAATGCTGTATATTAATAAATGTATTCCACCTCCAAAGGGGCTGAGGGAAATGTACTGTCCATGCTAGCTAGTGATGTGGTCAGAGAGCCTCCGCTTTGGTGGCTGACCTGCTGACCAGTCAGGACAGTCACCCACAGCATGGGAGCAGTGAGGAGGCTAAGTGTGCTCCAGGTTGTGGGGAGCAGCTTGGCGGGCATAGGGCACAGCCCTGTGTGCTGTGGTTGCATTACAGCAGTCTTGGACAAGCTGTCTTGGACCTTCACCTGCAGGCACTGGGAAGTGGGCACGCAGTTCATGAATAATCTTTTATGGGCTGATGTCTGGTAAGTGTGGCTGAGCTGTGCCCCAGCTCCAGTAAAGGCTGCTTAGATGTTGCCTACAGACTGTTGATTCATGGCTCCCAGTGCCAGTAGTCTGTGAGACTGAAACAGGAGCTAAACATTTGGGCTCTTTCCATTGCCTGGGTAAGCTGAAACCCGTGCTAAGCTGTCAAGTTTGCATCTAAACAACTTTGGACACTAAGAGCTGCCAGCAGTGGAGCCCTCACAATGCAAACTGCTTAATTATTTGATAGTCAAAGGCAAGTTTGGAGTGCAGAGTCAGATGAACAACAAAACAGCCTATATTTAGTAGCAGTGTGGCTGGAGCTTAGACCCAAACATAGTTTCCAGCTGATAGATGATGTGACAATCATAGCTGACCCTCATCCCATTCTAAATTTGGTCTGGAGAATAAGTAATTAATATCATCGCTAGCACGACAAGCCACCCTTCACAGCAGCTGCATTGCCACTGCTGCTCCTCTTACAGCTTTGTTGGCTGGCCAGCCTGGCTAAAGCACAAATTCTGTGTGACACAGAGCTGTGGTGGCCACAATCCGTCTGACACTCAGAGCGGTCATTTAAGCAGGATAGAAGTACCTCAGGAGGTAGAGGTGGTGCGGTGGCCTTAGTTGCACTTGGCTCTTGTTACGTGATCTTTTTTTCCTATTTGTTCTTGTCTTTGATACTATGGAGTGAAAGCCACTCTCCTGCGTCACAGGAGAGGTCAAGTGATATGTACTTTAATCAGGCACGGGGGGCAGGAGTAGAGCTAAATCCTCTATGTACCACCCATGGTATTGGGCCAAACCTGAAGCTACAAACTGCAAGTATAACTAATCAAGCCTGTGGGAAAACAATGGGCTCAGCCCATTTTAGAGATGTAACTGAAACTTAAAAGAGTAAATTACATGTTGAAAGTAACTTGGGGAATCTTTTGCAAACCTTCTGTATCCTCATTTGGTTCTCAAACCAGAAAACTACTTTGCTTCAGTTCTGAGTGACCCATCCAAGGCTGTTCCAGTTGGTCCTGTCAACTGCATTTGGATGGATGTAGGTGAATAAAAACATTGGGCATCTTCTACACTACCTGCCTGATTCTCCTCTACCACAGTAACAGTCTTTAGTAAACAAACGGATCGAATACTTCTTTAGGGTGGGCCAATGCTGCTATCTATTACGTGGGTAGGGATATTCAAAGGGCTGGCGATTCTTTCTGGAAGACAGACTAGAACTGAAGCCCGGAGCTGCTGTCCTGATTGCTGGACCTCTACCCTTCCATCCTCTTCTTCTCTCTTCTTCTCTGTATTCTCTCTCTGGGGTTTGATCCTAACACAAAACTCCATGTTAGAACAGAGCAAAATCAAAATACAAGCTTGTGTGAAATTTTCCACCTTTTCACTAAATGAATGAAAGCCAAATTTTCACACTTTAGTCTTAGGTGAGAAATTTTTGCTCAGCTCTTCTATTTATCCATAATGTGTTTTAAAACTTGGCTCACTCCATACAGAATGCCACAGAGAATTGAGTTACAGATTTGGGACTTTGTGCATGCTGCCAAGATCTTCCCCTGTAACTCAAGTGTATTTAAGAGGTTGGGGGAAAGCCACTAGAAAAATATTGTGTGTGGATCCATCCTATGCTTTCTTCATGCAGTCATATACCACTAAAAAGGAATGTTCTGCTAGGGCTCTGTTACATTCAACTCTGTTGAATTCGTGCAACTCCTGTAAGCATAGATAAGATGAACTTTCCATCTCCAGGCTATTGGGTAAGCAATCCTTCCATAAAAGCCTTTAAGAAAACAGCAACCTTGCTTAAAAATCTCAGCACGCTTCAAAAGTATTTCTTGGACATCAGCATTTCAAGAAATCTGTTTATTGCCCTCAAATCCAAATACGTGTGACTAGATTCCTTAAAATGATGTCAACATCAGTCTCAGCTTGTGTGTAGAGATGGGCAAGAGAAGTTCTTCACTGCTGAAGAAAGTAAAAATTCTAACATATTTACTGTACTTGCTATAAGGACTTAAAAGTGCAAAGGAGTCCAGTCTGTTCGTTTGGAGGTAGGTACTTACCCCTGCCAGACTCTACAAATTGGAGAAATCTACTGAGAATTTCAATCTATTGTAAATAGAGCAACTTTTAAATTATTTTCCTCTGATGCTGATCCCTGTCAGTAGAGCTGTACAAAAGCACAAGAGTCAAGGCTGACCTGAGCGGCAGGCTGGATAATGTTGTCTGAGTAGTTAAGGGGAATTCACATTTCAGAGCTCTGCGTGGCTTAGAACGGAGGCTGACCTTCCATGCATACACTCCTGTCATTCTCAGGAATACCTGATGAACCATCTTTGCTGGACAGCTGTCTCATTGGCAGCTTTTGATCACTTGCCTTATATTACCACAATAAAAATGAGTATAATTTCCCTCTTTTGCCTAAGTGCTAAGATGAGGTAAATTAAATTTGCCTTGGAGAGAGAAGCAAGCCATGCATCTCATTCCAGTTGTTCTGAGATTCCTGAATTACTTCTGTTACAATTTCTGATTGAAAACTGGTTTACAGCAATTAGTTTTCATCCTTCATGTCTTTCCTAAGTGATTCATTCTTGATGCAATGGCTGTCATAGAACAAGCTATAAACCAGCACCATTCTGAGAGGAGACATGCTGAATTTGCACCTCAGTGCACCTCTTAGTTTTCATGTTGCCTAAAGATTCTTCCTCCAACAGCTGGCCGCACTGTTTTCATAACTGAAGCATGGTGTGCCCAAACGGTCTGGTGAGCTTTGATGTGTACTTTTATATTTACAGGCCAAATGCTTCCAGCCACTGAAATTGTGAAGTCAAACTTTAGATAATAGTTTTTACTGTTATAAAGGACACTGGTTAAAAATCCTAACATTTCTTGGGGTTTTCAAATGAATAAATGGGAAGAACAGAGCTGAGAAATGCCATTTGTGCCTGAATGCCTCATCCATTTAACTTTGGATGCAATTTTAAGGTACCTAAATACAGCATATGCATAAATTCTGAAGGGATATGATGTTTGCAGGTCATTAATTTCAATGAGATTTAGTTACTTGATGACTTTGGTTTATCCTAAAAGCTGTGGCTGAGGTATATTAATCTGATTTTTCATTTGTCATATACTTTTAAGGGCCTACATCCCATTAATTTTTAGTAATACTCAGCCACATAAGTCCTTGAGTCTCTATTGAAAATTGAACTTAAAGACTATTTACAGGTAGGGTAGGTTGATCTTCCTTGACTCCCTCAGCGGTTCCAAGGCAGATGGGTTGCTCTTGTGGGATGCACAGGATGACACTGGGTGCTCTGGAGTCGGCCCTTGCAGAAGCTGATTGATTTGGGAATCAGAGGAGAGCAGACTCCCAGTCTAGATAGCCCTTGTAAGCACCTCCTGTGTGCTCCTCCTGCTGCTGTGCTGACGTTTTTTCCTGGTGTCTCCTGGTATGACACAGTAGGTTGCTGCAATGCATCTGCTACATAGTGTTAAAAACCTTTACCTTTCCATCACTAAAATGGCAAAGATTGAAATTTCCAGCATGAGCTGTCAGGTGGATCATTGTGTTACCAGGAGATCTACTGCCTGTGGAGGCTTAATGTTAGGCTCTGCCCCAGGTGGTGCTGAAGAGCACAGTTCAGCCACCAGTGCTGAATGAATGGCTCTGAACAACTGACTTCCCAGAGGGGATGCAGAATGGCACCTTGGTTTGAAACACTGCTGGGCTTTGGAGAGTTTGGTTTGCTGGGCCTCTGCCTTCTGCCCTGGTAGGGTAATGCTGTTCGGTTAACTCTCCATGGTAAGCAGAGTGTTTACTGGCTTCTGTCTGTCTCAGCTTTGACACTGTAACAAAAGGTTAGAAATCATGAATGCATCCCTTTATTTCTGCTCCACAGTGCCTCTATTTTTTTCTGTGTAAACCCTTCACTTGCCTCTTGCCCAGCCTTTAGAAATGATGATCAAATGCGAACTTTCAGGGTTTATTTATAGCATAGCCTTTATGTATAGAGAGAAAAGAAATGATTAAAAAGCAATTTTACAAAATATTTTGTTTTAAGAGAGAATTCATTATGTTTAAATCACTGTATTCATTGTACTGTCTAGACTGCCAAACAAAGAAGATAGAGCGTCATTCAAATCAAGATTGTGAAATTCTTGGTGACTGGAATTATGGATTTGGATGTCAAGCCTCAAACTATTTCTGAACAGCAGCATTATCGCTTTGCTATATTTAAGGCTTTGTTGGAGACAGAGCAGTGCACAAGGTTGATCTGATTGAGTAACGCAATTCTAATGATCCTTTGTTTCCAATTTCATTATACATTCATATTTTCAATGTTCTGTTCTTCTTTGTCCCCAGAAAATTGTTGAAAAGAGTCTCTTCTGGGAGTAAAGTATTTGTTCAAACCAACAAAGACCAAATTGACCAAATTAAGAGAGGAATTCATGTATGATACTTTGAGCAACCTAGAACAAGTTGTTGAAAATCGCTGGCTGTGTGTTTTTTTTAACATAGTTTTTGACATTGCTATGGTGGTTGCTGTGAGAGCACAATGCTGTCAATTCCCCAAGACTTGCAGATATTTTGTAGATTTAAAAGTACAAAATATTAAGCTGAGCGCAAAATCACAGGATTGCAGAAGTTGGAAGAAACCTCTAGAGATCAAATCCAACTCCCCTGCAAAAGCAAGTTTCCTATAGCAGATAGCATAGGTCAGTCTGTGTCCAGATGGTCTTGAATATTTCCAGAGAAGGAGATTCCATCACCTCTTTGGGCATCCTGTTCCAGTGCTCCATCACTCTGACAGTAAAGAATTCTTCCTTGTGTTAGTATGGAGCCTCAGCCAGGTGACAGTGGCACAGGCAGGGAGCTAGAGGATGTGCCATGGCACCCACATTGGCTTTGTCTGCTTGTGCCAGCACTGATGTCCTCTCTTGAACAAACCTGAGAAGACCTTTAGTCAGACGAATAATAGTGTAAAAATAAAACTGAGCTTACTGTCTGTTTGTCTCACAAGCTTGGCTTATCTCCCAAAGAAAAGATTAGTGCATTTTTCAACGCTAAAAGCTGTAAGAGGCCCAGAGTAAAACACAACATTAGTGGAGAGGATTTATGGCAGAGGTAGAACCTTCGTGGGGAGCAGAACTGTCTGTTTTCTCCTAATGTTCCCCAGAATGGGAATTGTGCACAGACGGGGTGAGCAGCAAAGGCTCTCCCTTTCATTTTTCTTGCAGTTGAGATAAAAGTTGATTTTTCTGAGACATTTACAGCCTTTCAGGTATCCCTTTTTTTCTTTCACTGATGTGAACAGTAGCACCAGGGCAATTCAACAGGAGCTGTAAAGCAAGGAATTTAAAGCAGTGTGACTCTTCCCATCAGTGAGAAAGCTTTGAGGGGCTTTTCTATGCAGTGTGCCCCTTTTCCTCGTGTTTTTTTGTGTTTTTCTTTTATGTGAGGAAACTGTCTGAAAAAGCACTGTTGGTTATACAAGAGGAAATTGTTTTTTGCTTCTTTTTTTTTTTTTCCTGTGCTCCTTCATTTTTTGCCTCTAAGTCCAGCTGGCTGTGTAAAGGAGTTCTAAGAGATGGACTGTTGTGCTTGAGTTAATACCACCTGTTAAAAAACAGAGAATTAAGCACTCATTTCTCTTACTGGGAAAGATATCAGCCTTTCTGTGTCAGCATTTTAATCTGGCTGGTGAGCAGAATCACTGTGCCAGCAAATTCATGTGTCCCAGAGAAGAGAACACACTATCTCACTGGAAGTGTTACTTCAAGTGTGTTTCTTAGGAAGTCAAAATACAACCAAACTTCTGCATGCATGAAGGAGTATGGGCATGTCAGTGCACCAATACACTCCTCTGCTGTTCTATCGGAGTAAAATGCTGACCACCATCGCTGGCAGTGTGTCTTGCTTTGGTAGAACTGCGACTTTGACCAGTATTTAATCTCCTGAAGTTGACAAATGTAGAAAGTATGTGTTGCGCATTTTGATAGGCAGTATGGAAGGATTTGTTGATGCTGAAGGACAAAGCAAACACACCCAGAGCACGACAGTAATGGTGGATAGGGACCACCTGCAGCTCTGGCACACGTGTGGCATCCCAGGCACTGCGTGCCTAGCTGGCCAAACACCGCTGCACATGGAGACAGGGTAGCTGCTGGCTTCATGGGCAAGCCACGTGCATCCTGGCAGTTAGTTCATGGTCACATTTCTTTAACACAGTGGAAATCAGAAACCAGGAGATGTAAGGTCTGCTGGTCACTTGCTTATCTTCAGAACCTTCCTGCTTGTTATGAGTTGATGAAACTGTGCTTACATTGTTCATCCACATAGTAAAGCCACGCGAGTTCCTCAGCTGTAAAATGCTGGATTAGTGGAAAGCAGAGATTTTACTACAGCAAACAGGCTATAAAATCATCCAACCCTTCTAAAAATCTGGTGGTAGCATTTGAGGAGGTGGCTTCCAGCAGAAGCAGCTTGGCACAAGCTGGCTGTTGTCCAGAAGTCACTGAGAATTTCTCAGTGTTGTGCTTTAGGCACTAACATTAAAATAGACTTAAGGTCCTGCTAGAAACTATTGGTTCTGTTAGAGATTTCATCAGTCACTTTGTTGTCTCTTGAGTCCTGGTATTTTATGTTTATTGCCTTTCCAACTGAAATCTTCTCCTTGTGGAAGAAATTCCAATTAAAATAGCCTTAGGCTGCTGCCTCCTCTCCTGTTCAAGAGCTTGAGCTTGAGCTTGGCTCCATGCTCACGTTGGTGGTCAGTCTCATGCCAGTGGGACTGCTCAGGAAAATCGATAGAAAATCAGAATCTCAGAGGCTGGGAAAGAACCAAAGAATTTGGCCCTCTCCCATCTGCACGCAACTGTCCCAGAGACTTCTTCCATCCTTTGTCTTTATTCTGGCCAAAAGCAGATTATGTTCAAAATCTGTTTCTGACACCTTTATCTTAGAATGCGAGGGCAGAACTTTGCAAGATTTACTGAGCTTCTGAAGCACTCTCAAGTCCTTCCTTGCTGCAGGGAATTGATATATTAGAAATATGATCAAGAGATCTCATGTAATGTATCGTTTTATTTGAGAAATTTCCCCTCCAGGGATGCAGTGTTTAACATTTCCTTTGGTTAGTGTAAATAATAAAAGATAAGTCTGTTCTGCCTCAGACTCTCAGTAAGAAAGAGGAACAGATTTTGGTTTACTGAGAGGTCTGCAGTACTTTGTTCTCATGACTACTATATTATGGGATTGAACATATTTTAAGCCATCTGGCCTGTTCAGTCGAAACAAAATACATCAGTAATGTTCCGATTGGTTTTGAAACATCTTGTTCTTGTCAAAAAGTATTTTAAATCAAAACAGGCTTTTCCAGCTTGTGTTTGTCTTTTACTAGGAGGCCATGGCAAAAATGGGAAAAATCGGGCGAGTCGTACAACCTAACCATGAGCATAAAAGGTAATCCTGATGTTTGTGTGTTCACCTATGAGAATTTACCTAAGACTAAAGTTGCGCTCTCTCATTCTGGCCCTGCTCGAATGCATTAGCATTTATGACCCCCGGTTTTTAAAGATCACATGGGCACCCAACTCTTCAGCGCGGGTGAAGGTGGTAATCTACTCCAAGGAAGCCCCTTACCCTGTAGATATCTGCCCATGCCCGCAGCTTGCCACTCGCGGATGTCACTCGCAGTGCGAGAGATGAGCTGAGCTGCTGGGGAGGTGCCGGCAGGCTGGGACGGTGCAAGCTGCGCTTCGGAGCGCCTGCCCGGCTGAGCCCCGCAGCGCTGGCGGCTCGGCGCCGGGGCTCGGAACGGCGCTGGGCGAAGGGGCGCGGGCACCCCCTGGTGGCACGGCCGGAGCTGGGGGGGGCTCCGGGAGAACTGAAAATCAGAGGCGGCTGCGGGGAAACCAAGTGTACAGTTGTAACTTGGAGTCACTCGTTGGATGGAAACTGCGCTGGCAGTATGCAGGACTCATCCGAGTCAAACTTGTTGTTAGAGTCAGAGCTACTTTGATGCTAAGTGTGTATATTACAAGGGATTTAAATCTTAAAATCTCAAGCTTTGCTGAAATTGACTTGTTTATACAGATTCTACGACAAGAAATATGAAGTGTTTTTGAAACTTGTGGAACATCAGAGAGAGTATCGCTCCATCATGAAAAGCTCCTAATCCAGTGGCATCCTCTGGGAACGGCAGGGATAAATGCCTACAATGAGGGTAAATTCATCTTACTGCACTGCCCACTGTAAAAATGCAATTTTATCACTTGAAATGTCCACTTTTGTTGTTAAGGAGAAATAAAATGCACTCAATTCGCTATGAAGTACTGGGTGTTTTCTACCTGTCTTCCATGCACACCAGGCACAGTGGGGGTACGCAGAATCAGAGCCAGCTGTGGATACTGGGTGGATCTGAATCCCTGTGCTGTGCTTTGCACAGGTATTGCACACGTGGTCCTTGTAGTGCCTGCTATTGCTACAGTTGAGACATCATTTCCATTGGAATGTTCTGTTTCGTATTTTTTTTTACTCTCATTACAGTATATCTTTGGTGGCTCATACTTGGACATTGTTTTTGCAGCTGTGCAGTCTTTCCTTCTGTTTTCTTGTTTCCTGCTCTTTTTTTCTGTCTCAATTCTTGCAGTGTAGTGGTTTTGCTATTGATAATTTGAGCCATTTTGTCTCTTGCAAATAACTTGCTCTCAGTGCACATGAATCTCTGTGCAGATGTGAGCCAGCCCACTGTTGGTACTGAAGGATGAAGCTGTGCAGAGTTGCTGCAAACATGTTCATAATGCAGGAGCATTCCTTCCACTCTGCCAGCTGCATCTTGGCCCTCAGTCCTGCAACAGTCCAGCTCTCCATGCCCGTTCTTACCACGTTGCTTCACACAGGCTCTGCTCAAAACCTGTGTATCTGCACACTCACAGGCACAGAGCTAAGCCCAGTGACAGCAGGTACAGAGAATGCAGAGGGAGAGGGAGGTTTTCCTTCTTTAGACTTGCCTTTGTCCATGCCTGGACATCCTCTTGGCTGCCTGCTGGCCAATTCTGGTCAACAAGAGGCTTTCACTTTGTTTCAGGTGATTTTAAATGCTGTGCTGGACAGTTATTCCTACAGGAAGCTGCAGGGCTCCCAACATCAGCTCACTGCACAGCTGGCCATGGAAGTAGAGGAGCTGGATGCTCTGTTTGTACACTGCAGAAACATTTCACCTCAGTTAATACTGTTTTGATCTTGCAAGACCCAAACACTGTCAAGGCCTTCAGTGAGATTCTCAGCGATTCTTTCTCTGTCCTTTGTCTTTTACTTCTTAATAAAAGATGCTGTTCTGTTTGGCGGCTATAACTCTGTCATAGTTCACTAATGATAGCCCTTCTTTTCTCCAGACTGCAGTTTGTGACCCTCATGGTGGTTTATTATGCCACAGAAACATCTTAAAAGCCCATTACAGAGAGCGAACATTCATAAAAATGGACTCCATCCTTATACACTTCACTTGATAGCAAAGCCACTCTTTCCTATTGGCATTGGCTTTTATTCCCAGTTAAATGCAAACAGAAGTTAGACAATAACAAAACTACACTTAGAGAACTTGGAAAATAATGGTTTCTGGGGTTTACATGTTTGTAGTCAGCACTCAAAAACATCTGGGAATTTTTTTTAAAGAAACAATGCACTTCCTGCCTTATACTTCATGGAAAAGCAATTGTTGCCATTTCCAAAGTACCCATTGTTAAGAGAGACAGCTTTACAAGTTCAGGGACATAATTAAAGACAATGAAAGTTGATGGGAATAAAATGAAGAAAACCACCATAACAAGAAGAGTCTAACAAGCAAGAGAATAACTGTGACATACTGCTATATCATAGCATACAGTAAAGGGTACAATAAAATATGTCAATTGAAAATGTGTAAAAAGAAAAAAACAGTTGGAGACCAGTGTATTGTGAACAATAAATATTCATATATTTTAACATATCAATTTTAATATACAACTCATATGTAAAAATGAAGTTCACTGACTCCAAATACATAACAAATGTACAGATTGTACAGTGACAGATGCTTAGGCTTGTCTGGCACTCTACCAGCATTTTTAACTTGTCACACTCAACACACACAGCAACTTCAGCAGATTTTCCATAAACTTCTTTATCATCAGAAATGTAGCCTTTATCTCTGCCTAAAGTAGTACCAAGACTTGCAAGGAAAACACAAGGAGTGTATGGAGTCCTCAAGAAAACAACCATTCATACTTTGTTAAAGCTTAAGCGAAAAGAGTTCACCAAAGCTGTATACTTTGTGTAGGTTTAGATGAAAGACTTACACAGAGATTTGCCCACACATCTTGCATGATCCTTATATGCCATTCTCCCCGTGTAATACTTACATTTTACAGTTGCATTTTTGCTCCAAGCCGGTATTACTCGCAGGTTCATATTGTCCAATTTTAGAATCAGGACTGTACTCATAGCAGAGCTGTAAAAATCTGTATTCCATTGGATGTGTAATCAGCTGTGATAGCAGAAAGTACCAACACAAGATTTTGCAGAGGCATTATCTGACATTACTTGTGTTACTTGAGACCTAGCAAACAGCAGTTTGCAAAATTCTCAAATTAAATTGTATTCAAACTGAACCAAGACATGAAATGTCAAAGCTTATAAGTTCAAAACTCTCAACTGCAAGTTGACTGGCATTGATTTTAGGTCCTGTTGATAGGCTTAGGCATTTTCAATTCAGGCACTTCATATGAGGATAAGTTGGAGGCACAGGAAGCATGAAAGAGTCTAGTAAATACACAATGGCACAGCCTTCTTTGCACATCAAATCACTTGGCCATGCCAAATATCACTTGAGTCCTGCTTCAGTCTTTGCAGCAGAATGACAAATCCTTCACATGCTGCCCCAAATGGAGGAGAAGCCTGTCACTGTTTGATTGAGCTTGACTGAAAATCAGACTTTGAGTCACTCAGGATTCTGACAGCATGCTCTGAGCTGCAGACCTTGCCATATTTATTCCGTTTGTTGCAATTTGCTGACAAATATTTATCACACAAATGAAAAGAAGGGAAACAACCACCATGTCATCAGCTGTTCCGAGTGTTCTACAGAGAGGCCCAGGCATCGTGTCAAAAGGAGACGATAAGCATATGACTGTTCCAAAGGAGCAAACAACAACTCTTAGGAAAAAAATGCACATGAGACCACCCCAGGTGAAGATTCCTCGCAAGGCAAGAGTCAGGAACAATGGCATGTCATAGAGGTAATCTGCAAACTAAACATGCAGGTGAGTTAAGCTCTGCTCCATTCTGATCCATGCAGTTCTTTTGGTTGCACGAGTCTTTAAGCACTTCTAGATTCAAATCTCTTGAATGCAAAAACTTTCTGTGCTGTCCCAGTTCACCAAGGCAGGTCAGTAATTTTGCAGTATCTACAGGCACACTCCTAAGGCAATCCTCACTTCCCCAGCACTTTGCATAGAGTATTATGCTTGACACTTTTGGAAACAGGGCCTTAATGGCTGCCTTGAGTATACATGCTCTCTTTAAAGTCTGGCATCAAGTGTATGCTATCAGTACATGAAAAAGAGGTCTCAGATCTCACTTTAGTGTGGACAGGAAACGTAGGACTGAGTCATTATAATAATAATTCCTGCTCGTTAATACTAATTTGTTGGGTTGGAAAATAACATTCTCAAGCACAGTGCTTAGTTTAGTCCACAGATTAAAACAGACTCCACAGTCCTGTTTGGGCCCCCCCACTGGGATTTGACAGGACAGGAATATTTGCTTTGGTGATATTCTGCACACTGTCGAGAATGGGTCTCACATGTGCCTTCAGCCCTCATCTTTCACATCACTTCCAGTACCTGTCACGTCCCCACACCATCTGGGATTCCAGCTTTAATGAAGTACAGAGCCAGTGTAGACTGTTTGAATTTGGCAATACCTCAGTAAAAAAAAAACAACAGCTGCTTTCTAAGCTGAGATCTGCTTTGGAACAAAAGACCTGGATGTAATTTAAACTCCTGGAGTTCAAATATGAGTTCAAATGTGAAAGTTTTACACTGACTCTCTAATTCCGCTTCACTTCCTAAGTGTCATCTTTCACTGCCTTCTCCTTTCTGCTAGGATGACTGCAGAGTGATTTCTCTGAGCTAGAAACTCTGAGAAGCACTGTTACTAGAAGGTGCTGACTCTAGCAGCAAATGTTAAAACTTCCCCTATAATATCATCAGTGAGTGTATAGAAAGATAATTCACGTACTGAGACAAACAAGCTTTCATTGTTGAGTCCCTTGCAATCCTCTGAGTGTTATGCAGTACTAACTACATAAATGTAGATTTAGAAATACTTACGGGTCGAGGTTGTCCTGAGAAACGCTTGTTGTACGCTTTAATGTCGTGAACAATCTGTTTACTTGGCTTATCGTGTAGCTTTTCACAAGAGATGTTAACCAGAACCACCACCTTCATGAGAAAAGAATACAGGCATTACCACTGTGTATTTTAATCTTCAGTATAAAGGATAATGTTTTGTAGCACATGTCTCTTCATAGGCTCTCTATTACAAATTGACCTTTGTACAGTTCCAGCAGTTCCACAACAGCAAGAACATCTTCCTTTTATGACCTGCATCCAACCTGCCAGTACAGCAGGCAGGCTCTGGCAGTGGTCAAGGAGATGAGGGAGTCCCATATCCCATATTGCTTTTTATGGAATGCAATCCCAGAAATTCAATAAACTATACAAAAGTAAAATGCCAGAGGCCTGTTTAATATTTGTTGCCTGATAAGATGTGTCAAATTATAAATGTGATTGGCTGCGGAGTCATAACCCATAAGTGGGTTTTAAAATGCAATGGAAAATTAGAGGATGAAGAGAGTTGTCATTTTCTATTTATCATAATGCAGATGTATGCAGGGGAGATGTCTTACCTTCTGTCTGCAGAGAGGGCAGATTATTGCTCCTAACCAAGGACTGTGTTTCCAGTATGTAATTAGACAAGAACCTACAGGAAAAAAAAAGGTTCATGGAGTATATTTGAGGATATTTAATGTTTATAAAAAGTTATCAGAATTAATAAGTGTTGATTGCAGAAATGAATGTAATTCTTTGCTTTCATTTTAAGATGTGGTTTTACTCTGCAAACTGTAACAATGGAACTGTAGATCTGTGTTAGTATCTTATTCTTGCAGCTTCCTCGATTGTGGATGAAGCACTTGGGAATACAAATACCCTTCCAGTATGTGTACATGTATGTATACATTGCACAGTGCTGTGTGTACATTGTGGAAAAGTTAGTTAATGCAGTCTTTTTGATTTACCGAAACAGCTGCTAACTAATTTCCAAATGCAGTGCCATCTTAACACCAAGCTCTCAGGTGTTGAAGAGGGCAGAGTCTGAGGACACTAATGTTAGCCTGTGCATGTACCTGATAGCAGTGCTTGACATACATGAATATCAATGCTGGTACTAACAGCAAAAACAACAAAACATAAATAGCATGTAATCAGAAGTAGCACAGCTTGATTTTCATCTCCCAAGTTCAATGTGACAGTCAAGAAAAAGTATCTCTTAACATGTAAACTGATCAAATTTGACAAAGATCACAGTGAAAGCAGCAGTGGAACACTGCGTTGCCATTTTGTTGGAATTGTTTTATTGGATTGAATAATGGCATTTGTTTTTAAAAGCAACCAGTAAGTAGCTTAAGAAGTTTTACAACAGGAAGTCTTCAGGAGCCCTTACTGCAGCCTTTTCTGTACCCAGATTTTCTTTTACATTGTCATTGAAAAGAAGGACTTTAGAGAAGAAATGTGTCCGAAGTATAAAAAATGTTCATGCTGTCAGTTGCCTCCTAAAGAGGACACCCTTATATTGGAGATGATACCCTAAGGATATTTTCATGAACCTTGCTCTGGCTTGTGCATTTTATTTTTATTTGAGTGCAGGGTTTTTCTTTCTGACTCTTCCAGTTTGTTTGCACAGACAGAAGTTAGCTGGGCACACGGCTGCATTAATATCTAAATCCTCATGTGGTATATATAAACTCAGTCTGGCAACCAGCTTCAAGCCTTTGCTTGAACTTTTGCATTTGACAGCCATCATGGCTGACTTCAGGAACTGCTTTGACCCTCTGGGTCCAGATCCTGTATCATGAGCCACACAATTGTGCCTGTACTCAATCCCAGTGTTGACAGCGGGGTACTAATGGATCTCATATTTCTTTGAGGGCTTTAAAAATAGAACCCTGTGGAAATTAAAATTTGCTACATGCAAAATCCTGTGTTTAGTGGAACAGGAAGGGAAGGACTCCTCTGAAGTTGACCTATTTGTGCTTTAGTGCATTTTTCATAAAATGGGCAAAATCCTGTTTCAATCTAGCCTGCTACACAACCTTCTGAGGGAGCCCATAGGTTTTTCTAAAATACCTTTGAGGTTTTTGTTAATTAGAAAAAAATAATATTGAACAAGGATCGTTTTTCAATTGAACTTCCTGAGCATATGGTTCAAGCTGAAAAGGAAAACTTCAGGACAAACTGTATGAATTACTACTAATAATAAAATCAAGTGGTTTTGGGGTGTTTTTTTTTTTTGTTATTGTTTTTTTAATAAGTCCATATTAATCTTCTTTAAAAGCTCTAGGTTGACCACGTTTTTTAAATAAAACTTTTACCAGAGTGGAATTTATTAAGAGTGCTCAGCATTGCTTTAGCTCTGTTCCATGAGGTATTGGGAGAAGTTTTGTTACTGATTTCAGTCACAACAGACTTAGATCTATGCAGAATGGTTTTGATAAGCCCAATGTAAAATTTTATAGGTTTAAGACATGAAAAATAGACACGTTACGCTTCTACTACATAAGCATAGAGCATGGATAATGCATTGCACTGGAATTTATGCTTCAGAGTGTAAATGATTATCTATTCGGGGAATGTAAATCCTATTTAAATAGATACAGCTAATGATAACGTATACCAAGCTTATAGATGGCACTTCTCCACAAATCTCAAAATAAAAATAAAGCCCAAATCATTATGTCTGTATAGTAACTGTCGAGTCATGGCCTGAACCACTGATTGAGCACCTGGGGAAAGGACCCAGTCAGCCCTGGGAGCACAGGTGAAGGCAATTCACCTGTGGGACAGGAAGGGGTAGAGCCTGGCTGCACCTCTCTTAGACCTCATTTAAGGGCTGACTGGGCCTGGGGAAGGGTTTCTGATGAGAGAGCCTTCCCTTGTGGTGTCTTTCCTGTGAGCCTGGATCCTTGGACATGGGTGACTTTTCCTTTGTAACACCATTCCATCCGTGCTAGTCATTTTGCTGTAATGCTTCTCTAGCACCTTTCCATTATGCTGACCTTTTTGGTTATAAGAATGTCATATTCACAAGTAGGAAAGGGAAAATTAACCAAGCCGGAGAAGGTGGAAAATTAATGACATTTGTCATCATGTCTATCTTTGTATTTGAAACTGCAACTTATGTGATATTATTTGAAAGCATTTGGAGGCCATAAGCTTACTGTTTCTTCTGGAGTGAGTTTTATTTAAACTGTCCTTTTCCTGTAAACAATGTGTAGTAATAAAAATATGAAAAATGCGAAAGTATTAAGTAGTGTCATGCATGTTGTAGGTGGTCCCTACAGTGTGCCTGTAGCTGTTGCCACCCCATTGATATGCTGTGGTTTCGGATGACAGAGATATTAGCAGTGTTGATGAGGAGCTGGTCTGGGAGATCATTATTTCAATCTAGAAAAAAAATGACACTTCCTCAAGACAAAATTCATTCTTATTGCACCAACATGAACAACAATACAGGACATTGTTTTTATTTCTGCTTAGGTCTTTTTATAACAGTTGTACATGATGAAGAAAGTGTCAATGGCTTGTAACTATAAATTAAACTTGCTGTAAGGTCTTTGAAAAGCATAGAAAGGAGCTTTATGTTTTTGCCCAGTGCATTTTGATATATTTTGCTGCTGGAGAATCAGATATTACTGCCTCCAGCAGCCTGCATGACCTTCTGCCAGAGTTTACTGATGTTATGCTGCGTAGGAGCACAGAACTACCTTCAATAGCAGTTTCAACCTCATCAGGTCATAAACTCCAGTTCTTTACTGTCACCCCCTGCAGTGGTGACGACAGCATTCAGCAAGGAACTTGATAAGCAACTGGGGCAGTAAGGTTGTAAGCTTTGCCTGTAAACTCACTGGAGTATGTATGTCAGAGGTCTGAGAGAAACTAAGTTCATTTCCACATACTTGAATACAAACTGTTTGGGTTTCTAGGCCTTTTAATTGTTCCATGAGTTTGTGTTGTAATTTAACAGGATCTTATAAAATTGTTACTTTTCCTCTTGTGACTTCCTGGGCATTTCAAAAGTGGCCCCTTGTAAGTATGAAGGTAATAAACAGAAAGAGATACTGATTTTTCCTGGTGATATAAAGATTAAACTTTTCTTGTTATTAGTGAGGGAATTTACTTCAGAAATCATAGAAACACATCCTGAGATGGAAGAGACCCACAAAGATCATTGAGTCCAATTTCTGGCACTTCACACCACCACCCAAAAATTAAATAAGTGTCTAAGACTGTTGTTTAAAGGCTTCCTGAATACCAGAAGGCTTGGGGCCATTGGCACTGCCCTGGGGAGCCTGTTCCAGTGCCTGACTGCCCTCTGGTGAAGAACTTTTTCCTAACTCAGCTGACCATCCTCTGACACAGCTCTGTGCCTTTTCTTCAGATCCCACTGCTGTCACCAGAGAGCAGAGGTCAGTGCTGGCTCCTGCTCCTCTTGTGAGAAATATGTAGGCTGCTATAAAGCCTCCGCTCAGCCTCCCCTTCTCTGAGCTGAAAAAACTAGGAACTCAGCTGCTCTGCATAAATCTAATTACTGGAAGAAGTGCTTAGAATGGTTCTTGCACAAGATTTGAGATCTCTGTGGGGTGTGCTGCATTTAGTAGCCTTTATAAGCACTGCACTTTCAACCCAGGAAACTTACCACAGAATAGATGTCCACAGTTGGTTTCTACTGGGAGAGTCACTGTTTGGAGACAGATGGGGCAGCTGAAGTCACTGTGATTACTAGGTTGCTGAACTTGGAGTGATTCCTGAAAGATGTAGTGCAGTCTTCAGTAAATTACTATTGTGATTGACAACACTCAGTTCAATAAATATCATTTATTATGATTTAGCAAAGAATCACAGAAGTTAAATGGAGGTGTGGGCACAACTAATAGTTACCTCAGCAGATAGTGAAAATTGGGCAAAGAAATTATTTGTGTAATCCTACAGAAAGGACTAGTGTCAGAGGTAACTCAAACCTAGTAGAGTGACAGATGACCTCTGGGCAAGTATCTTCTGACACAATATTAACTAAACTTCATAAGCACTGAACAGTTCTGTATTTTGCTTTCCTATGCGGTACTAATACAGATTAAGAAGTGAATTATTTCAACTGATATAAGCTGTAATAGTTTATGTCAGCTGAGGAACTGCTTGGAGTTCCCAACTTCTGTGTCTGTAAACATATTATATATGTATACACGTGCATATGTTACATAAATTGATTAGGTAGCTATGCTATTTCTGTAAAGTACTAACGCACTTTTCTTTTGCACATTTCTTTGTCTCACAACAAAGCTAACGTGTTTCTGGTTATGTAATAGATCTTGAGTCAAGGGAAACCCAGCATTCCCAGACTGTAACTGATGGAAATTGTGAGCAGCACTCTTGCCCTCTGCAATCTCAACAAGTTGAAACTATTTGTGTATTTTGTATTAGAATGTGTTGCACAGCAATTAACATGCTACATGATTCCTAGGGGGTGAATGATTATAACTTTTCCAGATGATTCATCTTCTGCTGACTTAATGTGGGCAAGTCTACAGAACAGAGTTTGTGCTATTCAGAAAATGGGAAAATTGAATGTTACTGTGTTGCTGTATGATATGAGTTCTGCTGAAGTAAGCTCCTCATCAGCCAAGTGTTGAGAAGCTCTGTGCTCAGAGCATGAAAGTCAGCGCTTTATGAATTACAGCAAGGAAACAGGCAGTGATCCTCTGATAGTGACACCCAATGAAGAATATATGCATGTACAGATGAAGAAAAGTCATCTGAATGTCACAAAGCAGCAACTTTCATTTTCTTTTAATCTTTCTCTTACTGAATGAAGCAATGTGGGAAATTTGTCCAGCTCTCAGTGATGATGTGACTGACAGGTGTTAGGTTCCATGAGAAGAAATAGGCATTTCTTTATGGAGGTAATTAAGCAGTCAGTGTGCTTATTATGGATGCTGTAAATTTCTGAATCCAATAGGTACTGGGCATCGAGTGCTGCTAAATACCAAGGTGGTACCTCTGACTGAGGAAGTAAGTTACAAAACATTGCTAGTGAATGAAAGAGTATTCTGAAAAAGCTTCATAAAACTGCCTGTTTCTTTATTCTTCTGTAAATATCCGCTGCAGCACAGAGGGCTAAGTGGCCCTGGTGTGACCTGGTGGGGGACACTTTTACAGTAACCAACTGTTTTGAGTCACCTTCAACAAAGCTGTCAGTGCCTTATGCTTGTCCTGAGTAAATAGGCTAGGAAAAACAAGTTGAGTCTTTGATTATTTGAATAGATTTTGTGCAAATAATCAGTTTTCTGATGTATTTTGTTCAAACGCTTGGAACTGCGTTTGAGATGGCTTTGTGCTGGTTATAAGAGGACTATCCAGATGGACCTGATAGAAGACAGTCAATATCTGATACAGATATTAATCTGCCAGAATAAATTTACCCCTTCCAAAGTCTTGAGCCAGCCTTGGAACATTTGAATTGAAGACTGAATTAGAGATTCAAGGAGTGATTATGGCAGCTAGCATTTTGTCTTCTGCTTGTTAGTTCTTGACGGCACTAAATAGTCATAAAATACAACATTTAGTGTGACTGGGCCCAAAATAAAAGACTTCTAGGGATCTTTCTCTCGTATGCTAATTCAACATGTAATCCAGAAACAACAGAATTAAAATTGTTACTTCTGCTAACATTTTAGGCAGCTTTCAGTTCTACTACAATCAGATCTTCATGTTTATATTCTTCTGTCAGTGAGCACCCCAGCTGTTTTGGCTTGTTGGGGTGGAACTCTCCATGGAAGTACCTGATCAGAGCTCAGGTTTTGAAGCCCTTCAAAACAGAAGTTCCCTGTGCGACAGAGTCAATTTTTCTGGGGGGAAGGAGAGGGCAGGGGAAGGAAGAGGCCTCTTCAAATTTGGATACAGCTGTTGGTTCGAAATAAAAACTGAGCATTTCAGAAAACTGGTAGAATAAAATCAAGCCTGTATTACTAACATGTTGTCACTAGACGGTACAGTTTCATACTTGTATGTAAGAGAAAAACACGAAACCAGAGTAATCATATCTTTGATTATACAGCCAGAAGCTCCTAGGTGTAAAAAGTTTATTTCTGCAATACAGCTCTGTACAGCACTGTATCTTTCAGTTTTCCCACAGTGATGTTTTTAAAGATCACTGAGTCAGCATGTTTGAAAACAAGGAATTTAAGTGGAAAAAAGCAATTAAATAACTGTTTCCTGTGATAGGTGAGCAGTTGCTCCTTGCCTTGGTTACAGGACAACTGAGATGATCAGTGATGATACATTGGACAGTTCATATTTTGACAGAAAATATTAAATTATATCACAAGTAAAATAATGTTTTGCAAAGGAGAATTTATCTGTACAATTTTCCCAAAAGTAATTTAATGATTAAAAATACTAATAATACTTCAATTATTTATGTATAACCATTATAATAAACATTTCCTGCCTTGGTTCAGAAGATGCACATAAAATTTAGCTTACCATTCCTCTTTGCAGAAATGCTTGAGAGGAGTTCAGTAAGTTATGCCAGCTGTCAGTATTATGGTGTGGAATCATTCATGCAGGCCTGCTGGGTGTCATTGTCAATTATTAACTTACTTGCCCGATGGCAAGAGTCTCTCAAATGTTCTAAATAAGGTTATGAAGGAAATGTGAGGGTTTTTTTGTTCCCTTCAATATAGCAAGTCTGCTTTAAAAAAAACCAACAGGGGTCTCCTGGGGAAAACAAACAAAAACAACTAAATTTTCCTCCCAGAAGATATTTAACATGAACAAAAAGGTACCTGAATGTAATAAAAATATTGCATTACTATTTTTAAATATTAACTTGATCAAGGGCACACTACAGGTATTTTGATAACCTGAAAAAATAGCAGCCTATCAATTGTGCGGACAAACGATTAACTGTAGTACTATTGTGAAAGAGGCTTAAAACTTGCCAGACACTTGTGATACTTTGGTATTGCAGAAGTGCAGAAATAGATTAATACAGTATCATCCAATGAAGCAAGCAAAATGTAGAAATTAAGCAGATCTAACTTGTTAAAATACTTCTAATTTATCAGTGTATGTACTTCGTAAGATATTTATTCTTTGTTATGCTCTGCAGTCCTTAAGAAAGGCTTGATTTCTACAAAAATGTTCTCCAATTTAATGAAGCAAAATTAATAAGGAAACCTCTCAAGGCCTTGGTTCTGTGCAGCGCTAACCACCCTGATCCTGATTCAAGAAGGCATTGAAGCACGTGCCTAATTTTTAGCCCTCAAGTAACACATAACCTCTTATGGAGAGGTTGAGTGGGAGTCAGTAATGTTGGAATAGAAATACACTTAGAACAAAAATAATGCCTGTGGCATTCCTGCTGAAGCACTGATAAGCTAAACAAAACACTTTTCAAAGACTAATAACCGGGTGGGATTTGTAGCATAAACAATGCTCCTTGTTAGTCACCAGTCCCTAGGGCATCTTCCTCACTGTGTTAGAGATAAATTGGCAACAAATGAAATACTGTATGTGATTTCCTGCCCTGGGTATGCATGCATGCTTGCATGACAGTGTGATAGCTGTCATTTATTATTTATCTAAGTATGTATACAAATCTACAGCGTGATTTAATTACTTGTTGAAGGTGCCAGACTAACAGATGCAGAAGCCAGAGCTGTTTCTTTTTCCAGAGAACTGACGTGGGGTAAGTAGTGGCATCCTTTCCAGGCTGTTCTACTAAAATGCTTCACCCCAATGGACTCCCCAAGTATCTGAATGTTTTCTCCAACCTTTTCCCAGCTGCTCTTCTCTTCTCAGCAAATTAAATCCATGAAGGCTGATAAAAAGGATGTCAGTTAGTCCTCATAAAGAGTCTGATTTTTTTCTTTTAGATGGAAAGGTTATGCACTGGAAAATCAAATTGAGCATATCAAATTATTTTTGCTAGCTCACACAAGCATTTAATTACAACTTAACTAAAGAAAGGATTGGGATTGTTTTAATACCAAAATTCCCTTTGACAAAATAATAGCAAAAAGACTGTGGACTTTCCATAAAGGTGAAATAAACTCAGATCATCTCCTTTTACTTGCCAAGAGCTGTATGCATTTGTACAGTGTTTCTTGCAGTTGCTTATTTCCTTACAGACAGGCTTTTCTTGGAAATTGGATGATAAAAGCTGCATTGTTTCATTAAGCAGGATTTTGTCTTCATTTTTTAATAGCACTCGACCTATTATTCCTTAGTTACCATTAGAGTTCAAGTTGTCAGGTAGTTCCATCAAAGTCAACAGTTGGCTTCAGTTGGTCTGTTCATGCCAAGCCCTGGTATTACTGCATTATTAATTCACAGGTTTGCACATAAAGCTTCCTATTCTACTTCCCAACTAAAAGTTGGGATTGAGATATAAAAAGATGTGACATAGCACTTCCTGGCAGAGTTTTGGAGCAGAGCCTATTGAATGGCATTTGACACAAAGGAAGGGGTTCAAGGCTGAGATGGAATTCTGCATTATGAATTCCCAGTGTGTCCCATCTGTGACCTAATTCCATTCTGGGAAGTAAGAGTGGTGGATGCTGGCTGCTGGATTTACAATATGTAGGCAGTATTACAGTGTTCTGCTGAAATGAAGATCCAAGCTATCAGAGCTGCTTTTAACATGGCTCCTAAGCAAGAGGAAAGCATGTCAGACCAGCTGTCACTGAATTGCGTCAGGAAAGTAAGGGAGAAATCTTTGAAAATGGAAAGACAGAAGAATAACTACCAAAATCAGTGCACTGTAACTTTTATCTTAAAAGAATGATCCAGGCACAAAGTGTAGCTTTGTTGGAAATGCCAATTAAAGTAGTTGTAACTGCTGTGCTACTGCTTAAGAGTGAACAATCTGGTAAAAAGAGGCTCTATCCACCTGTTGCAGGAGTTGGATTTCACTCTGCAATTCAGAATCTTAAAATCTGAACAAAAATGCGTTCAAGACATTCAGACAACTTGAAGCTTATTTTACAAGAAAAAAAAAATGTCTGATATAAATATGAAAGGAAATCTGAACTCATTTTTGACTCATACTTGCTGTATTCAACCTGTTGTTATAAGCAACAGAACAATTCATGTTATGCTTTACATATCCTGCCCTGTTCAGCTGTGGTTGAGTTTGGGATGTTTCCATGTCACTCGATAGCAAGTGATAGCTATGATATTTTCACCAAGTTTTTTTGTTTTGAACACAGTTCTCTTCTTCAGCTGGAAAGTACTATTTTGAATACTCTATTTTTAAAGCATATATTTTAGTGAATTATTTATAACCATTTATAGATGTTAAGAATAGTTAAACATAATGGGAACAAACAGGTTATTAACATTTTATTCAGCAAATCTTGAATACTGATGATAATGCTTCTTAATAGTAAGTAATATGGAACACAGTTTTGAAAATTTTCTCTTTTGAAAGATCAGATATTTTACCATAATTGGTTTGTGAGTGCAAAACTGTATGCCAGTACCCTGCCACAAAATCAGTCTAAAAAGATTGCTTCTTGTGACCTTGTCCACTGTACACACACATACACACACAAAAGATAAGAGCACCAAAATAGAAGTGCAGATATGTGTGAAAAAGTAAACAAAATGCCCAAAATAGAAAAGAGCAGATAGGAGACTGACAAATGTTAGGAAAACAACTGAGGAAGGTAGAGAGCATGGTGAGAAGGGAGGTTACAATGAAAAAGTGAGGTCCCAATGCGAAGTAATAATGTTAGAAAGGTTTAAGTACTTAATTCTGCTGATGTTGCTGCTCGTGATAGCTCCTCATTCTGAGATATTTTCCTGAGAAGATGGAGTAGACCATTCCTTAAAGATCTCAAGCATTTTTTCTCCTTCTGTATGAAGCCAAAGATACAATTAGTTTTCCACCTCTTTGTTTCCAGAACAAAGTTAGTTTAGTTTTTTTATGGAATTCTGGGAGATATCAGGACTTTTGCTTCTGTGGCATTATCTCCACACCTTTTCAACCACTCCTTGCTTGGGAGTTACAGAATATTAAAGCAGATATTATCTGTCATTCACTACACTCATCTTTTCTATTTCTTTAAGGAGTGATCATGTAAGGTTGTCTCATTATAGTCTTCCTTGTTTTCTTTACCCTGCAAAGTGAATCTCCTCTCATTTCTCCTGCTGCAAGGATGAAATGAGAAAAGAAATTCAAGGAAATTCAAAGGAAAGGGCCTCAAGTAGAGAAAGCATTTCCAACAAATATGAAAGTATTTGAAAGGCACTTACTCATGTGGAAATATATCTACCTTTCAGAAAACCTCAAGTACAAGACTCCTTTGAAGAATATACTCATAAAAAAAAAAATATTAAATTTAAGAAATATTTAAATCATCCAGAATTCCTAATGTTTGTCATAATGATGCATTATAATGCTTTTCATCCCTTGTAACAGACAAAAATCTTTTGAAGCATTTTACAAAATAGATACTTCAGTTACAGAGTAAATAAATAAATAAATAAATAGATTACATTCGTAATAATTACATTGCTCCTATTTCTCTGAGGACATAATTGACCTGGAAAGTATTGTAGAGCATTTTCAAAGAAAAATCAATAGAATCTTCTTCAAACAACTGTGATACATCAACATAGTAGCACAGTAGTCAGTCATGCTGGTTAACTGTATCATCATCAAGGCAGGCATAAGGTCTGTACTGTGCATCTTCCTTCCCCTCGTAAGGGAGTCACAGATAACAGAACCTCCTGACCTCACCAAAAGTCAGACAAGTGCACAGACCTGTAGCTTCAATGGTTGGCTACCCCGATCAACATTTCAGTCATCAGTACTGCCTCTTTTTACAGTTTGTTTGATTTGGTTTTGTCTTTCCCTTCTTTTAATCTCCTCTGAATTTTTTTTTTCCCCAGCTAGAAATAAGGAAATAAGCCAGACAGTGGTAAGTTTGTCTCTGTACCTCCCTTTCTCTGGAAGCTGCTACTCTTGTAAAATACATTAAATAGTGAGATTGGAAAGCAATAATGAAATTAGCTAATTAGCTGTTCCCCCATTCCCTAAACCAGTGCCCCAGAGGAGTAAGCAATAGATTGGTATGACTATCCCAGCTGACACAGGTCTCTTTGGTAACTTTATAACAAAATGTCAGGCCCTGGGGATGCAGCAGTGATCACAAGACACACAGCACTGGGTGCCAGTGACCTGCAGTTCTATTTATTGAGCAATCAGGACACATACCTGTGCAAGACCAGCAAGATATTGATTAAAATTTTCAGTCAGTCCAATGAGTTTACATCAGAATAATTTGCATTTTCTTCATATTCTATGATTTTAGGTGTTATGCTGAACATATATGTTTAAGATGCTAGCTTCTAAACTGGCCACATCTAAAGGATAAACAGAGCAAGTAGTTTTTTAATGAAAGCATGATTGAGAAGGCAGCGGGATATATACACCAGAAAAATTATGACAGGACATGAAGGGATGTGCGGCCAAGAAAATGGAGTCAAGATCCACCCCTTTCCAGACCTGATTTAAGGGTTGGCAGTGGAGGTGGGGGCATCTTTTGCTAGGGATCCCTGCCTACCTGAGGCCTTCTGTAAGTAAGCAGCTCTTTTCATTTCTGCATCCTCAGCTGCTGCATCTGGGCTTATTCTCATCTGCTGTAGCCAGAGACTTTGTCACCCTGTTATTATCCCACTGTAACATTACAGTAGGGAAGTGCATACTTCCATAAATTGTGTCTGTCAAGCTACTAAATGTGATAAAAAGCTGAGAATTGTTTTTCATTTCATGTATTCTAATGGCTAGGAATGTGCGTGTTACATAACTAGCCACCAAGTGTCACTGTTCGGGATTTTTCATTCCAGGGTCTTTGCTTCCAAGTGCTTAAAAAAATTCTGTCCTAGATATAGTCCTTTAAGTGAGGGTTTTTGAGCAAGAACAAGAATATCTGTTACACCACAAGAGAGGTGCTTATTTGCCATGCAAATCACCAAGACATACTGTCCAGACTAAGCATTCAAGTTATTGGAGATACTGTAAATTCTATTGAAAATCAAATGTTTTATTTTTATGTGTACCAATTTAAATTACTGTAGTAAATGCCATTCTTTACTGTTATGAAAAGCAGACAGCCCTTTCTAAAAGACCATCAGATACTTTTGTCAAGAAAGCAAAGGAAGCATCAGAAAGAGTAAAGGTGTTTTACGTAAGTTCCTATTACGAGAAGTAATTTATCTTGACTCTAAAATGTAGGTAATAGCGGACATAAGATGTCACGAGACTGAACTACAGTACTGGTGTGAGGTGCCAAACTAGATTGGAATGTTATTACAGGTCGTAATCTTTTGTCTTGATTGGCACAAAACCAGAATTTGCTGACAGTTTTTCAAGTGTGCTGAAGGTTGCAAAGAAACTTCCAGCTAGGATTAAAAAATAAAACCAACCACCTCAACTTTGAGTTACTTAAACAGCTTCCCCTTCTTACTACTAGATCTACTCCACCATTGAACTCAAGCATGGCTTGCCCACGCTGTGGAGTTCCTGACATGCCCTGGTACCGCTGCAACTGGGAAGATACAAAGTTACACAAATTTGTATTGCAGTGCTCTGTACAATTCCTTGCGGTTTAGGTGTAACATTGCTTGGAAACACTGTTATTTCAGTGAGCGCTCCATCATAGAGTCAGACATCTGAAGAGGGCACAATAGCCACAGAGTATGAGTGAGCCAATCTCTTGTGATACAATCCCAGATTACCAAACCTGTACGTTTTGCTTTTTCTTTGCAATTAGCATTTGTCCTACAGATCCCAACCAACCTCCCTGTACTCTATACAGTCTGTATTACCTTTCCAGTATAGCCCTCCCATATGAATAATTTTTTGAGACTTCTGAATGAGAAGCAACCCTGCATTAGGACTATTAGACCTTGATAGAATCAGGCACTTCCTTTCTGTCTGTACTATACAGCCCTCTAGAGGAAAAGTATTCTCTGCAGTATTTTCTGTATTTATGGGAGATGACCCTGCTGAAAGTAGAGTGTGTTGTTAGGGCCTCGAGTGCAGTAACAGGCCTTAGAGGCCTCACCTGGTTCCTTTCTCCATACCCTCTGCCCATGGGACCAGGAATTCTATTTGAACTCAGCCCTGGGCCTTCAGCTCAGTTACAGCTATGTGTAGCTATGGACTTCACTGACCTGGACTGTGACCTGTGGAATGAATTCCCAGACTGACCTCAAAACTATTTCATCACTGTGCTGATCACGGGACTGTGCCTGACCCTGAGCAGTGGGTTGCCTTCCTGGCTTCTATACTTGTCTCATCATCACGAGGCATGGTGTACTTGCCTTAGCTCTGTGGACTTGCCTTACCGCCTGCACTCATGGCTGATGAACCTGCTCAGCTTACCTGCCCTGCTTAAGTACTGTGGCATGGGGCAGGCTTGCTCTTGTCTTTCTGCTCCCTGGAAAGCAGCTGGTGGCTTCTGGCATTCATTGGCATGTGTAGTGCAAATCCAGGAAAGGGGAGCTGCCTGCAGAGATCATATAAAGAAACTGTGTGAGATGTTGAATGTGTAGGAGTGTATGTGAAATGAACAGGAGGGTGTGGAGAATGATACACATGTGGGAATGGAGTGGGATACTGCATAAAGGGGTGAGTATTGACGTGGTGCAGCATTCCTGCAAAGGGAATGACAAAATACCAGGAGGAAGAAATAGTAGCTAAATGATGAAGCCTGATGGGCGAGTTATAAAATAAAAGCAGAAATAATACAGTAAAACAAATAATTAAGAAATGTTCTTAGCAGTACAAACCCTAGTGCAGAAGTCTGTGAGTCTTCTCTGTTTAAAAAGCAGAACTAAGGTGAAAACAAGCAAAAAAAAGCCTGTTTTAAATGAGCCTTTTGTGTCACTGGATGGCTTTAGGAGGGGAAGGTCACCCACTACGATCTTAACCTGCCAAAAAAGAATCGTGTGTACTCAAATAACAGAGGAGTAAAGTGCGTACATTAAAAAACAGCCGAAAACGTATCTGATATCTTCGGGGATATTCACTGAAGCGACGTGAAGATAGCTTTATTTATGGTCCTGAGAGCTTTATTCACGGATACTTCAGAAGGGGGTTTTAGAAGGAATTCTGTATTCTAAGCGATTTCTGCCCCGAAAACAGCAGTGAGGCGGGTGCAGGCGGGCCGACCTCCCTCCGACTTGGCCACACGCAGCCCTGAGCCCCGCCAGCTCCCTGTGGTACCGGGCGGCTCTGGCGGCGGCTGCCATGTTGTGGCGGAGCTGCAGGGCCCGCGGAAGGAGGTTGGGAGCCGTCACCGTCGTGTTGCGGCCCGCGGTGTCGATCAGCTGCGTCACCCGCCACCCAACGGCGACGCGTGCACACCCTGCCCACGCACCCGACCGCTGAGGTAAACCGCCGCCGAGCGGATTAGCCCCGCCCACGCGAATACCCCCCCGTGATTGGTGTGAGGAACGGCGGTCCTGCACGCTGATTGGTCGCGCCCTCTGCCACTCCCGACGTTTGAAGGCGGGGGCGGGCGCTGACGTGTACGTGCGGAGGGTGCCGTCCCTCCCTTTGCGTGGAGGTGGGCGCCGTCACGTCAGGCGCGCACGGTTCCCGCCGTAAGCGCGCCTCGCGCATCGGACGCTTACGCAGCCGCTCTGAGCGGAGGCGGCGGGCGCCGAGAGGAGGCTGACGCCATGGAAGCGAAGGCGGCGGACCCGCTGCTCTGTGACAGCCTCATCCTGTGGGTGAGTGGCGCGCGAGGGCCCGTTCCGTCAGGGCCGCACGGGTACCTGTTGGGTTCCCGCCGTTGCCGCGGTGACGGAGGGCGGGCCGGGGGCTGAGGAGCCGTGAGGGGGCGGGTGGGGGGTGGGGGGGAAGTGGTGAGGCGGGAAAAGGTTCTGTCAGAAACAGTCCTGTGGAGGCGGTGTGGTGATGTCCTGTGGGCCCGAGCAGCGGTTCTTCGGTGTGGAAACCGCTCTTGTAATTAACGAGGATCATCGTCGGGAGCAGAAACACCCTGCAGCTTCGTTTGTTCATTCCAAGTTTCTTTGGTGCCTGGTTTGGTACGTGCCTGGTTTAGTATGGCCGCTGGGCCTGATAGGGAATCCTGAGGCAATGTGGAAGTACCACCTGAGAACGGTCTGCAGGTCTCCATAGCAATAAAAGTCTGCATTTGTTTCTTTGGCAGTACAACAAAAGGCTGGTCACCTTGCTTATGACTTTGTGTTCTGCTGCTGGATCTCCCTGGGTTTTTTTCCCCCACAGCGTGGGCACGTTTTATAGTAGGAAACATTCATTGCCTAAAAATGCTACCTGATAGTTTTGTAACGTTGAGTTGAATGTTTTGGTGATGTTACAGAAAAATGTAAGAGAGCTGTGTTAAATTACACAAGGGATGTACACAAGTTCCTAAGGAAGATTAACCCAAATAATATGGGTTAAGACGTGTTAAGAGCTCACCAGTATGCGGAATCAATGATCTAAGTGAGGAAGATAAAATTGTTCCTGCATGTGAGGTCAACTCTGCGTAGGAGTGGATGCCCCATCCCTGCAGGCATTCAAGGCCCGGCTGGATGTGGCTCTGGGCAGCCTGGGCTGCTGGTTGGAGACCCTGCACACAGCAGGGGGTTGAAATTGGATGAGTACTGTGGGCCTTTTCAACCCAGGCTGTTCTGTGATTCTATGAGTGGTGTGGCAGGAGCTCTATCAGTAGAGCTGGGGATGTTCTGGTATTGCACCTCTCAGACTTTTCTGCTGTTTTCATCTCCAAAATGGAGCAGTGTTAAGATAAACCTCCCTACATACGGGTCACTTCTGCATAACAGATCCTCTGTAGGATGGCCGGAGAACTGTAATGCCTTGAAAGTATTTGTGAGGCATTTGTGCACACTGGCCTTTAAGTGTGTGTTTGTGTGTGTGTGTGTGTGTGTGTATGTATGTTGCAGTGTTACAGCATATATGTGTTTTGGTGTGTGTCATCTGAAGTCACTGTTAATTTAATAAAAGGGGAGAAAAGTGAATAGGGAATGCCTGAGGGGATTGGAAGCACAGTATGCCTTAGAATCAGTTTTTCTCCCATAGTTCATTTTCCGTTAGCACTCCTTATTTAAAATCATAGCTGAATTATGTGAAATGAGGTGCAGGTGACAAATGTGACACATGTTAATCGAATCTTTTTGTGTCCAAAGCTTAATAAAAAAATCATGTCACGGTAAAGGCTTGATCTTGTTTATACAGAAGTCACTGACAAAACTTCTTTCAGTTCCTAGTGTGAAAACCTACTGAACTGGTTTGTTTACAGGAGAACCTTGCTTCTGCTTGGTTATGATCTCCTTCTTAAAGTGTCTTTTAGATATCTGATTTGAGAGTGCATAATCCAAGGCTTTACATATGCAAATCAGAAGATGCACGAGGAAAACTGTTTTAAAACTGTCTCTAAAAGGGAGGAGTTTGAAAGTCTGGTGGAACTAAGTCGTCTTTCCCAGTTCTGGTATGGCAGCATGGAGGCAGAAGGCTTTTTCTACAACAGATGTGCTTTTAGTTTGGTGCTTTACAGCACTGACAGCATTTGTAATGTTAATGTCCCTATGACTGTATAGTCATACTATATGCCTATGAGAAGGATATCGGCTCCTGACTTAGTAATAAATGGAGTGGTTGTTTAAGCCAGACTCCTGAAATGGTCTTTATCTTGAGTAGCAGCATGTCCTTGAGGCTATATTTAGAAAAACTAATCAAATTTGAAAAAATTAGTACTAGTGCAGTCTAAAAAACTACAGCTGCTTCTACCAACCTCCTCCCTGTGCTCCCAGATTATGTTGGTTTTGTAAATACAGAAAAAACACTCAGAGGAAATGACTGCATTGGCATGGGGTTTGGAGAATCCGTAATTAATGCCCTGCTATCATATTGTTTGTAGACTCTTAAAAAACTTTCAAATGTGCAGAGAGAGTAAGACTGTTGTTCTTGCTTTTTTGCTTAATCCTAATGAGCTGTTTTATTCCACTAGATAGCAGCATACATAAAGCAGCTGCACATTACAAGGTTTTCCAAAGCTATTTGCTCAGCTTTTGCAGAACTGGGCGGCCGTGGTCATAGAACTAAAATGACAGAAACTGTTACTTTACTTAGCAATTTATTTGGGTAACAAGGGTGTGTGTCCAAGGCAGCACTGAAGTGTCGTGCCATAAAACCCTGAGTTCTGGTGTGCTGAATCTTGACATGTGAGCTTATGTCTGTTCCTGTGTTGACATGAAAGCTGCTATGCTATTAGAAAGCAGTGCTGTCAATCACCACTGCTTCAGTTTGTGTTCTGCTTAATCTTTTATGTAACCCGCAAGGATTACTGACTTCTTGCTTGCTTTAATACAGGATTTTCAGAAGACTATTGAAATTGAAAAATAAATGAATAAAAAATTGTGTTTGTTTCTCCCCCCTCTGGGCTTAAGTGGACAGTTTTAAAAACTTTTTGCTGACTGTGGTGTGATTTGAGGACCTGGGTACCTCCGTTTCAAGGCTTCATAGCTTGAAACTGTTCGTACTGGATACAGAGCTTAGTAGGTAGCCCAACAAAAGAGCATCCTGTGTGCATGGATGTGTGATGCTGGTGTTACAGATGTTGCCTCAAACTGATGGGATAGTTGGTTACTGTGTATGTATCAGTTTGATAGGCAAATGCTCATAGCAGTGCTCTGTAACAATGTAGAAGTGTTGAAATTGTTCTTTCTTTGAGTTCAGCTGTTAAATTTGAATGGTCAGAATGGGAGCTGAATCTTGTTTGTGTAGTCCTTGCACAAAGGGACTGTATTTATATTTGTGCCTAGAAGCAGCAGATAGAACACAAGGATTAGATTGAATAATTCATATAGAATAGATTGGTAAACTTCCTATAAAGAACTTTCATCTGTAATCTGGTTTTCTAATAGAGGTGAAGAGTGAAAACTGGGACTTTGTTGCTTAATCTTCAGGTAGAAATATGCAGAGGAGGTAACTTGCTGAAATGTGTTTGAGTGCACTGGATAGTGTGATGCTTGGAAAGTACCAGGAAATATAAACCTATTTTAGCTGTAAATATCAGGAACAGTATATTAATGAAATTCAAATACCAGGAGAAGATATATAGTAGATTTTACGGTAGAAATTTATTCTGAGTAACAGTATTATGAAATTGCACAATATATTGCCAGCTTGCACTGCTTCAAATGCTTCAGTCTGTCTCAGTCATCTTCATATCCTCCAAGTGTTCAGTAGTTCTCAGATAACTGCATTTTCCAATGTTTTTGCATAATTTTCTACCTTTCGTTCTTAATCACCAAATAATCTCAGGACACTGTGTTTGTTCTGTGACTTCTGTTACAAAGTGCATCTATAAAAGGCTGCATTATTTTTATCTTATTCAGTATTCGCTTCCAGTCTGATGCCAGTTTTTCTTGAGGCAATATGTGTCCACGATTAAGTGTTCCAACATAGTCTGAGGGGTGGATGAATGTGACCTTTAGTTTCCCAAATTGTAATAAAAGCACTAGTATGAAAAAACAAAGCATAGTAATGCAGACTTTTAAGGTACAATCTGTTGTAATGAACAGCTACAAATACTGACATAGTTAGGTTAAAATCCACATCATTCAAAAAAGATTTCGGATTGCCCACAAAAGAAGGGAACAGTCTGAAAAGTATATAGAAGGGCCTCTTTCCTAAAGAGGAAAAGGAAATTGGTAACTAATGTTGTGTCCTTCTGTCCACTGACTAACAAATAAGATCTTTTTCACTATTCTAGTTGCAGACGTTCAACACTGCCGCACCTTGCAGAAATGTTCAGGATTTGACCAATGGTGTTGCCATGGCTCAGGTGCTTCATCAAATGTAAGTTGATACATAAGTTCAAAGAGCAGGTATTTAATTTCTTGAGGCTTGTGTATTTAGGTCACTTTCCCACCCAGAGGTTTATTGTATAGTTAGAAATTCAGAGCAATTTCAGCTTGTAGCAGAAAATGAAGCGTGTCTTTAAATCATTCCCTGAACAAAAATGTAGTGGTATAATACAGTGATAGAAAGGAGAAGGGGATGAGGAGATATTCTAATACTGTATCATTACATTTATACTTAGGAATAACAAGACAAAAAATATGATCTTTTTCAATTTTCTTATCAGTAGTGTTTCTGTGGATACCCATGGTTTAGGGCTATGTTCTTCTATGGAATAAGGAATTAAAAGCTCAAAAGGCACTGGTCCCAATGGACCACTTAAAGTAGTGGTAGTGGGCCGATCAACAGCAAAATCGTTGCAGTTGTACTGGCATGGTGACAAACAAAGCTCAACTGAGTGACCTGTTAGGTTTTTGAACTTGAAGTCTCCTCAGAGAGGATTCTGACATGAGGCTTTTATCGAAACTAGTTATCACTGCAGTTTTGGCTTTGGTGGTGATTCCAATAATAAAGGAGAGGTCTGAATTATCATTTCTTGTGCAAGCTATATTTTTGGTTATTAAGAAATTACTTGTCAACCTAAAGAGGTTTATTTTTACAGATCTTGAAGGGTGTTGTGTAAACACAGCTCACCCTTTTCCTGAGGTCTACAACAATTGGTGTGGGGTTGCCTAGCGAAGATTTGCTGAGGGTCACTTCCCAGCATCTCTGTGTTGTGTGTGTTAACAAGCTCTGCTTGTCGCTGTTAGTTAGCTAGACGTCCCTGCAGGATGCCACTATTGCTAAACCAGTGTGTCAGTCAGACAGCCGTGTCAGGATCAGAGAATGAGAAATAATCAGCACTCCTACAAGCAAAGATCTGTTGCAGCAGCGTAGCATAATGGCCAGAACACTGGCTTAATGTGTGTTTTGTGATGGTAGAGTTGTAGAGGCCTTGGTCAATTTTATTTATAAGCAAGTTAGTGAATAGTAAGTGGGGATAATATCTGTCTTTTATTAGGTTCTTTGATATCAGATGTGGATAAACAATGCTGTGTAAAAGTTGAGATACAGTTAGATATGATGTGATTGTTACTCTTTGCAGCTTAGGGTGTATGAACTCCTCTGCCAACAACTTATTTATGCTGGTGAAAGTGAATAAGGTTCTGTCTAGAGTAAACAAAGATAGAAAACAAACAAACAAAAACAACTACTATCAAATGAAAGTAGATAGAATGTCTGTTCTTTTCCTTGATAAGTGCCTTTGAATAATTGCAGTGAATGCTGTGAAAAGTCCAAATGTACAGAAGTAGGTAGCAAATTTAATGACAGCACTTTGCAAGCGGTGACATCTCTGTACAGCACTGTGACAGCTTTGGTAGGTGTAGTAACTGAGTGAGACAAAGGCCTTTGCCTACTTGTGAAATACAGGTCTAGATGGATCAAACGTGTACAGAAATTCTTTCTGCCCAGGAAGATGCTGTCTTAATTCAGCCAGGAGGATGGATATTTCCTGTGACATGTGTATAACATGCAATCTCCTGGAGTTCTTGCTTCATTAAAGACCCTAGTTAATTCATGATTATTTAATGCTGAGAATCTGGTGCCTTATTTATTTACATGTGTGCTTATTAATGCTTCAATCATTTAATTTCATTTCAGAGATGTTGCTTGGTTTGATGCATCTTGGCTAAATCGCATTAAAGAAGATGTTGGTGACAACTGGCGGATAAAGGTATTAAAAACTCTAATTAATAAAAGTTTTGTGAATGTGGATCTGGTGTCTCTCCTGAGCCTGCCTGGCAGTCCAAAACCTACAGATCAGAATTAAGCTCAGGCTTGTTGAGGTTACTTTGAACGTACTTGAACTGTTTGTTAATAGTTTGAGTGACTTCTGGAATTGTGTGGGGATTTTCTGTTGTGATATTTCTCTTCCTCTGTCAGTGTGGTCCTCTTCCAGAGCTGCTTTATAAACATTTGATTGTAAAAATTATTGATTTCACTGTACTTAAATAATAGATTAATAAAAACCTGTAACCTTATCTTTCATGTACAACAATTAGTCCAGTAATCTGAAGAAAATACTGCAAGGGATTATGGACTACTATCATGAGGTATGGAATTCTGATTGTTCTAATCAATAAATATGTTTTTCTCTTTCATTTAGGGCCTTTTTTTCCTCTTTCACCTCAGCTAAGTAGTGTGTATGAGGGGCTTTTTGGGTAGGACATATGTAGTAATAATCTGGTTAAATGAGAGAGAGGTCTGAATGAACATAAAGTTAGTATAATCAGATAAAATTGAATATGTTTGTGTGTATCATGCATATACATACTTAAGCATGTATAATTTAGATAAAACTTGGAGTATAGTCTGGAAGCCATTTCTCTGTTGCTGCCTGGGCAAATGTCAGAAGTGCTGAGCTACAGAATCCTGCAGGCTTTTGGGTGTACCTTTGTTTTGCTCCTTCCAAGTAAAGCTTTAATCCTTTCCTATTCAACAGGAACACATTTAACAGCCTTAGTCTAGTTTTTCTCATATTCATCTAGAAGCTGGAAGATAAATTACAAATTTTGTGAATAAAAATAATGGTGTTCTCTCTTATGCAGATCAAGTACAGTAGCTGTAAAAGGGTGCTGTGTAGTGACTTAAGTACAAAACAAACAGTAATAGAAAGCCTTGTTGAATTTTTTATGGACAATGATTAATTGGGGTATGGCGCAGAAAAACTTACTCCATCATTTACTGCTTCCTGGTTTCATCTCTTGTGATATCAAGTACCAAGCCATTCCATATAGCCCGCATTGAGGTACTCTGGCAAGCCCAGGAGTGGAGTTTGTTTAGGTTGATGAAAAACTTTTTAAAGATTAGGGAGGAAATGAGTTTAGAAAATATGCAAATATATTCATATATAATATTTATATATATATGTCTTCTTGATAGAAGAAAATAATTATCTCATATCTGAGGGCTGTCATAAGATCTTTTAATTTACTGCTGTTTTATTTTCTTCTGCAAATGGTCATTTAAAAAAAAAAAAATAATAAAGATGACACACCCCAGTTAATAGACTTTCAAAATTTGTGTTCTTGCTAGAACAGTTCTAATGAATTTTTATTTAAGTGCATAACTACATGACAATAAATAATTGCTGGCTGATTTCAGTATATCTTAATGCCATCTACTTTTGTTTAGATTGGAGGCAAACATTAGGTACAGAGGTTCATAAAAGGCATTTGCTAGCACTGCACTGAGTACCCCCTACCCAAATACACACTCAAGTTGAGGAGAGGGAGTTTAGAACTGCTTTTTCTTGCCCCAAAAAAGGATAGTTTGTTACATCTGTATCACGTATAAAGTTCTGTAACAAATGTGTTAAGAGCATTTGTTTTATCCAGGGCATTTCAGATTTCTTAGTCTAATAATATATACTTTCTCATAAACCAGGATTTTTAGTTTGTATCTCTGCATTAATGTTTAAAAGCTTTTCCTTTCATAAGTTTTTTTCATAATAAATTTATTAATGGCCTCTTCATTGTCAACATTTCTTAAATGACTCATGATTTCATGGTAAGCAAAAACAAAAGTCTGGCTTCTCTTTTCGATTATTTTTCAGTTTTTGGATCAGCAGATTTCAGAAGAACTTATTCCAGACTTAAATAAGATTTCTGAGAAATCAGATCCTACTGAACTGGGGAGGCTTATGCAGCTTATTTTAGGCTGTGCGGTCAACTGTGAAAGAAAACAAGGTATGCACTGCCTTAATCTGATGAACAAACAGCAGACTGCCTCAGGACGTGGTGATTTTTAAGGTGGAAGGCATGTAGAATCTTTCTTATGTATCAAGATGTCTCTGTTGCATTCAGATGCTTAATCTGAAACTGGCATTTATTTAAAAACAGAAAAACTATGGAAATTTGTGTATAAAACTCAAACTTCGTTCAAGATCGGGTCAGAATTGTCTCAAATATGCATGGGAGAATTACTCCTACTTTGTAAAATATGACTACAGACTTCAAACATATTATTCAACTACTATCACTCAAGCAAATTAAGTGAAAAGTTACCTTTTGTTTATCTGTAGAGGCTAAAGTTTTATTAGTTTTCTCTCATGAAAGCTGGTGGCTAAAAAGTCCTTGCCATGCTTTCATTCATAAAATAGGTTTGATTCCTAGGTAGCCTGGAATGATTGCATCAAAGAGTGCATAGGAAGTAAGCTGTCAGGTTGCATTGGGAATGAAGATACTAGCAGTAAATGTCTTTTGTTATACTTGATTTATTAAGTCAGTTGCAAGGGTTTTAACTTTTTGCAAAAAGTTACTCAGGTACATCTATATAGGTGGGCTTTAGAAAAAGTGCTGTGGAAATATGGGTGTCTTGATCTCCTTTCTCTATTGTACATAGGATAAATTTGTTCACTTAGGAATTTATAATTCTTTACTGTTTTATTGGATTATGGTGATGTTGGTGAATGGTAATGCTCTGTATGAGAAGAGCACTACCTGTTTAGGAGCAGCTTTTTCAGAGTACAGTTTCTCCTGGATTTTTCTAAAAACCTGTCAAGTTGCTCAAACCATTAAGATGACCGTTGTTATTAATCACTACGATCTTACTTTCCACAGAACACATACAAAATATCATGACCCTTGAAGAGTCTGTTCAACATGTTGTCATGACAGCCATTCAAGAAGTAAGTGATCCCCAGCTTAGTGCAGTCAGCTGAGAAATTTGCATAACTGTTTGGAGACAATAGACTCCAACAAAATAGTCTTGGTTTTAGTCCCATGTCCTAATGTACAACCTGTGGAGGTGCATCTAGAAATGTTAAGAAGTGTATCTAGTTGCCAACTGCTGAGTATACTGGAATCTGGATCTGAAATTTCTTCCCTGTTTATAGTCTTGTATCCAGACTGTGCTGATTGTAACTGTGGGGCTGCATTGTTCTGACAGCTCCTGATGTACAAACTCCCAGCTGAGTCTCTTCTATTTTTGTCGTGGTTCTCTCCGACTGCCATCTTATTATGTTCTTAGTTGGATCATCTCAGTGATCCAGCTCAGAGCATAGTCACATTTGTGAGGTTCAGGACTGAAGCTCAGCAAAATGTGGAAGTAGTCAATAACTGCAATACTGACATTGGACGAAAAATTAATGTGTAAATGCACTCCTATCAAGATGACAGTGGAGATAGTATTAAACTTCAGAAATTTTCTGATTAAAATGAGCTATATAGTTTTAAAATCCACCGTATTTACAGAAATGATTCCATACACCTCATTTGTTATTTTCTGACCAATCAAACTTTCTGAAGTAGGTCAAGAAATAATACTGTACTTCCTGAGTAAGCAGTAAAGCCCTTTAACTGCTGACAAACAATGTGCATCTTTGTATCAGAGATCAAGGAAAGCTGTGTTAATGTTCCCAGTGCTTGCTTTTAATGACAGTTAGCTTACAGTGGCACCAAGAAGTATAACTATTAAATTTGTGGGGTGAAATCCTGTCTTCTGGTCTGCTGTTTTAACTTAACCGAGGAATATATTCATCCAGTAACACGTTACTGTCTGCACTTCAGTTTGGGTGGGGGAGGATCAGTCATCTTACTCTAGATTTTCTTCAAATCCTGTATCAACAATGAATATTTTTATTATTATTAATCTGTTTTTATGTATTGGAGGGGAACAAGGATGTGATAGAAAATACAGCTGGTATGCAGTAATAGACTGTATTTTCAGAATATTAACCTCCTATTTAACCTTTTTTATTTTTCTGTAGCTCATGAGCAAGGAAGCAATGGGTACTTCTGCAAGTGATGCACCAAGTGAAATGGAACAACAGGTAAGTGCTTAATACTCTGTAGTTGTAGTTCAAGACTGAACGTTAAGCTGGTATCTTGACCTCCCTCAAATGAAAAGGGCTGCTCTTCCTCTCCAATTCTAAAAACAAAACAAAATAAATAGAACCAACACCAACAAAACAATCAACAAATGCATTCGATCAATCTTTTTTTCTTCTCTCTGCACAAACTGCTTGATGTCTGTTCTGTCAGAGCTGACATTAAACCGCACTGGTTCAAAAAGGATAGAGCAGTATCCTGATGTAGGCTATTGTACAGTAAGGTAATGCTCTCTTTTATTGCCAGTTCTAAGAAATGGATTAAAAGGCTTGTGCTAGTAAAGCTTCTTTAAAATATATGTGAAGAAACTTAGGTAATCCTCCTTGGTGGTGTAGAACCTGCCAATTCAAACCCATGTTGCAAGAAGAGCAAAGTGTACATCAAGACTCAGCTGTATCATACTAAATGCTTTCTTTTCTACTGCAATGAAGGGTAATTGATTGTCCAGAGCAACCTTGAATTTAGAAAGATATTGCTGTATTGACAATGAATTTGATGTTGAGAAAAGGAAGATAGGCATCCCACTTTTAGATTTGATCCACATATATGAGTCTTACAACCTAGTTAATGAATGTATGTGATCCAAAGAACTGGAGGCATGCAACAGGCATAGATTTTGAAATTGTGACAACACAGTTACCCCTGGTTTTATTTGTTTTTGTTTTGCTTTTAGCATAAATTGTTGTGTTGAATCTGAATGTTTGAGTTTCAATACTTGACTTAATACGAGCAGTACTCATTTAAACTGTGGTTAAATGAACAAGAGGTTCTGATCCAACAGTAGTAGATACAGGTTTCTAACTGTGTGAGTGCCTAATGTCCTTCTTTAAATGATTTATTTAAGCAATTGAAGCACTTTGGAGACTAGAAGTGTTTGACTGTCTTTGTTCTTTAAAAGCTTAAAAAAGCTTTGGAGGATCTTCAAGAAGCAATAGCAGAAAAAGAAGAGTTGGCACAAAGATGTCAAGAGCTAGATTTACAGGTAAGAAAGCAGCTTATTTCTTTAATATGTAGTAGTGGTGGTGTTAAGATGCAGAAATTAGGAAGATCAAACTAAATTTTGTATTAATTTAACTTTTAATGAGATTTCTTGGTTGTGTTCTCTTGGAGGGGGAAGCAACCATTCTCTGCGCTGTGATACAGGGACTTTCCTGATGGAAATGTAAGCTGAGGTCTTGTGTCAACTCTTAACCCAAAGATCTCTTCATTGTTACCTTTAAGTTCGCTTCCAGTAGCAAACAGCTATCAAAACAAAGACACCATGGCTTTTAATCACTGTTGCTGTTAGTCCTTTGAACTTTATATTAAAAAGAAATGCCATTCATTTACTGATCAGTCATTAGATGTAATCAAAGGAAAATTATGCTGTTTTCAAAAGCAGTTGATAAAAGATTATAAAATTTGTCTAAAAATTTGAGCTTTACACAGCTTGATCACGGAGAATACTTTGAGAAATAGAAATAAGAATCTAATTGCTTGCTTAGCCCCTTGCTTAACTGCAAAGATAGTACGTGTACCTCTGTTTTTAGTGATAATAGCAGTTAATTGAGTGTCTTTTGAGGAAGGAGTGTTGACTTCACAGCAATAATTTTTATAATGATTTTTTTTTTTCCTAGAGAAAATCAGAAAAGTGCTAGCCCTAAGTCTGATTCCTTTGTGAGAATAGAAAGAGATTTATGTGATAAAGCAGCTCATCTCATATTTGATCCTGTACAAAGGAAACATTTGTGTGGCATCTTCTTGTAGGAGCCAGAGTGCTGCACTGGCTGTATGGGCCTTAGTAATAAATAACTCCAGAGACCAATTTTAAATTTCTTACAGACCGTAATGACTGAAATAGTTGTGTCTGCATAGAAAGGGAGTTCTGGTTACTAACTGTAGATACATAAGATGATCTTCTTGGGGGACATAAAATATTCAGTTCTTTTTTCCTGAAGCAATAGTAAGCCTTCTTGGTAAAAGCAGAGACATAAGAGTTCTTGTGAATAGAACCCTTAAGGAAGAGAGAACTTCTTTTAAATGTGCCAGAGCTGACAGTTGAACTTGCAGATTACAGTTGTGAAACTTTGGAAAGCATTGTATTTAATATTCAGAAGTTCTCCCCTCTAGAGATGAGGAAAGGTTGAGGGAACTGGACTTGTTTAGTTTGGAGAAGGCTCCAGGGAGACCTCATTGTGACCTTTCAATACTTGAAGGAAGCGTATAAACAGGAGGGAGTACAACTGTTTATGAGGGTGGATAGTGATAGGACAAGGGGGAATGGTTTTAAACTGAGACACGGGAGGTTTACGTTAGATATTAGGAGGAAGTTTTTCACACAGAGGGTGGTGAAGCACTGGAACAGGTTCCCCAAGGAGGTTGTGGATGCCCCATCCCTGGAGGCAATCAAGGCCAGGCTGGATATGGCTCTGGGCAGCCTGGGCTGCTGGTTGGTGATCCTGCACACAGAAGGGGAGGTGAAACTAGATGGTCCTTTGACTGTGGCCCTTTTCAACCCAGGCCATTCTGTGATCTAAGGAGTGGCTGAACCTTGGACAGGAAGTATTACACTGAGTAAGGCTGATATGCTATTTACTCACAGGTATCTCTGCATGCAGGTATACAATAAGTTGTTATCCGGTACTTAAAAAGGGCTGGACCTAGAAAGCCAGCATCTAATGAAGTGCTGCAGGAAATACAGTTTTTTTTCTTAGATTTGTTTTATAAATCTTTAAATTACAATCACAAACGTGCTGTTTCTTAATGTTGCATTGTTTAGGTTATATGTATCTGATGTTTTATCTAATAATGTCACCATGATATGTTTTTTTAATTTATTTATTGAAGCCATAATAATGATTGACACTTCTCATTTAAACTAATTCTTAATAAATTCACTTGTAAGGTCTCAATCTTCCTTGATATATTCCAAGAATATAAGAAAGGTAGGTTTTCTTTATGATTCAGGAAAGCATAACCCACAAAGCATATTGTCCCTGTTTAAATGCCAGTTAACTAACACGTGCTACGTGCTCTTATGTTTGACAGGATGTTAAAATTAACACAGTAGTTTTCACTAGTAAAACTTAAAAGTTCTACCCTCTTAATCCTCCCCCATTTTATGGCTGTTAATATACCTACTGTTTCAGTACAGTGTTGTATTCTCATTTGCTTAGCTGTGTACACTCAGTTTCGAACTTGTTTGATTGTTGCAAAGAACTGCATGCTCTATCTGAAGCAGTCCAGGTTTTTTCTTTTGCGTGTGTGCTTACCAGCTTCTGGCACTTGGAACCGCTTCTTGCGCAGCCGTTCACTGCTGAGCGCACGGCAGTACTGTGTTAGTGTGCTAGCCAGTGCCATCCTGCTTTTATTGTTAAGGACAAGCAAGATGGAGAGTACCTTTACAACAGTTTTTGTATGGTACCCATTGTATCTTTTCTACTGAAAATCAGTTTCTCTCCATATCGCATCGTACGCCTTTTCCATGGTTTCAGTTACAAAAGTTTCTTTTTTTTAGAGATGCTTTTCCTTTAGTGCTTCACAACTTTCAAACACTAAACATCTGTATGCTGTGTATATTACATTCTAAAGTTTCTAAACACTCAGCCTTTCTCATAAACTAATTTGGTGACATGCTGCTGTCTCGCTCTTTCCAACAGGGATAGGTCTTACAATGTTGATGCTGTTTTATCTGTACTAGGTGGCTGCCCTTCAGGATGAAAAGAACAGCTTGGTGTCAGAAAATGAGATTCTGAATGACAGGCTGGAGCAATTAGATGACTCTCTTGATGATCCAAATACCATGGTAGCAAAAAAGTATTTTCATGCGCAGTTGCAGCTAGAACAACTGCAGGAAGAAAACTTCAGGTATGAAACCATTTTATTTTTCTTTCAAAAAAGCCTTTCTTGTCATGTCAAATATATCCTGAGAATTTCTGGTAGTCTTTCAGGATTTTCCATCTTAATTTCTTTTGCTAAAATTCAGTAGCACTTCACTACTGTATTAACCTATTTTAAAGGCAGTCCTCAACCTTAATAAGAAAAACAAGTTGTTATTTTGTAATCGCTATTTTATGGCCCTTTCACATTAGTCTTTGTGATCCATATGTTTAAAAAAAAAAAAAAGCGTTTTCATTTTTCATATGATTCCCTGAAATAATAAATATAATCTAGAACATGTAATATAATCCATTGTGGGTTAAAAATAAATAGACATTAAAATGCTTTGTACTTAATGTACCATTTTTTTGGCTTCTTAAATCAATAGATTTCATTAAAAAATATGTATTTTTAATAGTTCTAGTACTAAGTACTAACTACTAGTACTAACATTATAAGCAAAATGTGTGATGAATATATTCTTAACAGACTTCCTGTTTTTGTTGTGATAGGCTTGAAGCTGCCAAAGATGATTATCGTGTCCATTGTGAAGATCTAGAAAAACAATTGATTGAACTACAACATAGAAACAACGAACTAACTTCTTTGGCTGAAGAATCTAGAGCCTTGAAAGATGAAAATGATATTCTTCGGTATATAATTCTGCTCCCCATTAGTAGGATTCAAAGCTTTGTATTTCTTAAGAATTTTTTGATCTGTGGATAAGTCTTGCCTAAACAAGATACAAAGTGCGTGTTAGAAAAGGGCTCTTAATTAAAGCTGAAATGAAGAGCAAGCTTACATGTATAGCTTCTCTTGTTTGTATAAGAACAACAACATAGAGTTCTTCTGTAAAGAAAGATTAAATGAATACAGAAATTGCTGTTCATGTGTGATGATAGGAAGCTTAAGCTCTGGAAGAAAGAAGATATTTTTGTAGGGATGCATACTAAAGGGGGACATTTGTGTTGGCAAGAACCTGCCTTTTCTGATGTAGGAAAGCACGCTTGCAGCTAGAACTTTGACGTAACTTTTCATATCTGAATCTGGCTAGATTTAGGTTCACTACTTGATACTGCTATTTATAAAATAGAGAATCATAGAAGCATTAGGTTGGAAGAACCTTCAAGATAATCAGGGTCAACCACTATGTCAACTGTAATGTCATAAAGGCATACCATAAACATCACTTATCTGGCTTACAAGTGCAAGCATATAAATGTTGGGGGTACCCCCAGCGTATTTCCCAGCCCTCCACATCCAGCTGAGTGTTGAAGCAGCAGTCACCCCTGGAGTCTGGTCCAGCCACTGGTCCTACTTGCTTAGTTGCCACATTACATTAGATATTTGAATTGGCCAGAAAATCCCTTAACATACTGTTGCAGAAAGAAGTTACCAGGAGAAAGAATAGCAGCAGGGCAGCAGCATCACGAAACAATGTATCCGCCTTCCCTCCAGGTTTGGTACTTATCCTCAAGCATTATCTCAAGTCTCTCTTGAAGCATTTATATCCCAATAAAGAGAAGAGAAAACTGGGGAATGCCCCATAACCACAGGAAAAAGTCTATGCTTATTTTTTTCTCATGCCAGGATCAGTGGCCATAATATGAATGAAACATGAAAAAAAATGATTTCAGGTGTTTACATTATAGTGGTTCTTCAATAATATCAGAAATAGTAACATCTTAATAGATTTTCTCGTGTAAATTTCTTGCACTAGCTTTAGTGATATGAGACAGATACTAAATTTTGTTAATGGTCAATCTCACTGGCAATCCTTGATCATATCTACTAATGCTTGTTCTTGTGGTATCCCTCTAATGAGGGCATGTACATTTTTGTCCTTTCCACTTACCAGAACTTTGAGGTAACTATGCAGCACAGGATGTTGTGGTGTATTTAAGTTACACTCTGCAGAAATCCATAGAGATATTTGATACAGTAACCTCTGCTCATACTTCTGGCACGATTGATTTAGTCTAATGTAAGCCCTGTGGTGATTTCACTTTTTATAAACGATCTTTGCACATAAGGGCAAGTTTGCAGTTAAAAACAGAGCTGCAAGATTTAACTCTGCTCTGAAGTATGTTGAATCTTCCTTTGAAAATTGCTTGAACGTGCATGTAAGAAGAATCTGATTTATTTAATCTTTGAAAGAGCAGTCTGTGTTCTAATTCCTGTTTATCCTTTAAGAGCTACTGCAGACAAAGCAAGTAAGTTGGAGTCAACTGTTGAAGTGTATCGTAAAAAGCTGCAAGATCTGAACGACTTCCGAAGACAAGTCAAATCTCTGCAGGAAACTAACATGATGTACATGCACAATACAGTCAGTTTGGAAGATGAACTAAGGAAAGCCAATGCAGCCCGTGCCCAATTAGAAACCTACAAAAGACAGGTAGGGCTGCATCTATACTAAAGATGTTATTTTTTTCTTCAGATACTCTTATCTAAATGAAAATATTTTTGCTTCATTGGAAAAAAAAAAAATAATAATAGTAAGTAGCTTAATCTAAAATGCCATGGACTTGAATATTCAAATATGGTGGTTACCTCTTATGAATGACAACATCAACATTAATTTAACAGGCCATGGACTTAACCTGTATTATCTCCTTAGACCTCTTAAAGCTCTTCGCTTTTAAAGAACAGAGGAAAACAAACATATTAACAATCTTAACTGTAGCTTCCTTCTCGATTGGTTGGCTGTCCATTATTTGGAAGTTTTTCTCCTTTACTTTAACTGAGTTAACTTGCATTCTTGTGAGAAACTGTTTAGCTGCTACTGAGATCACCATTTGCATATAATGTTCTTAACATCAGGAAAATTTATTTTAAAGAGTAAAAGTTATGTGTATGATCATAGGATAGGATGAAGGTTTTCACATAATTCTGAATGTCACGTGCATATTTGTATGCTAAATGTAATCTCTTAATAAAAAGGTCCAGGAGCTTCATAACAAGCTGTCTGAAGAATCTAAAAGAGCTGATAAGTTAGCATTTGAAATGAAACGACTTGAAGAAAAACATGAAGCTTTGGTCAAAGAAAAAGAGGTAGGTGTGAGCTTATTTGAACAGCTAATGAAAATTAGTGTGTTGAGTCTGTGTGCACATATCTCTGTACAAGAAAAATATTTTTTAAAAAATGATAGTGCTACCCCATATTAATGTTATTTGGGCTTAAAATATTGCAGTATTAATTACTTCCATCTCAAATTTATGTGCTTAGAGACTCATAGTACAGTGTGATGCATTGAAAGAGACTAATGAGGAGCTCCGGTATTCACAGATGCAACAGGATCATCTGAGTCGAACAGGTATACTGCTTTATCTTCAGAGGCTTTTCTCTTATAATCAGTGTTTTTTGTATGTTTGTTAAACTGAACTTCTGCAATTTCAGATGCATCTCGTATTAAAAGTCATGATAATCTTGCTGCTGAGCTTTTGCCGGTGGAATATAGGTAAGACATAAAGGTTGAGTTTGTTTTATGATTTTTGTGGACAGGGCAAAACATTGATTGTCTCCATGAAAGCTCAGTATTTTCAGAGCCTTTTCATCCACTTCTTCCTTCATGTTTATGTAGACCCCTTCGTGTAGTAGTTAGTAATGATTTCCCCATACTGTAATAGATTTGCATTCTTAAAAACATACCAGTTTTCTATATGTAATACACAAAAATATCCCAGAGCTAAAATAGAATAGCAAGTTGCTAGCTCTGGTTATCTTGAAAGTATGGCAGAGTGAAGCATAAAGACACAAATAATTTGAGTTTGGAGTTACATAATTTACAGCTTTGCTCATCTCAAGAAAATCCTTTTGTGGTGTTTCAGAATTTTAAGCTACTTTTCCATCCAAAATTGAATTATTACCCTATTTACATTCTTCAGGAGAAATTGTGTTCAACTTAAGGTGAACAGGAACTTTCTCTCTTCTTTTTTCTTAAACAGTGGTGACTCTTTTCTTGTATTGGTTTGGTTTTTTGTTGTTTTTTTTTTTTTTTTCAGAGAAATGTTTATTCAGCTTCAGCATGAAAATAAGATGCTTCTACTGCAACAGGAAGGATCAGAAAATGAACGTATTATGGAGCTCCAGAAACAGCTGGAGCAAAAGCAGTGGACAGTAAATGAACTAGAAACTGAAAAAAGGTGATGGGCGAAACAGTATCTAAAACATAGCCAGATGTGGTTTCTAGTCCTTCAGAGTGGCAGGCAGAGTAGCACAGCGCTGTGCTGGCAGCCAGTTGCCCATTTAATTTCACCAGTGTGAAATGAACAGGAAGGGATAGCAAGACAAGCTAGATGGAAATCTTAAATGTGACGTAAAATTTGGCAGCTCTGAGTCTGGCTTGGTGTGAAGAAATTGCTGTCCGTAGAATACTCCTAGCTCTGATTTTTGGTGGAATGGATGTAAACTTGATTTCTAAAGCTGCAAGCAAATGATGCTGGGATATGGTTTGAATTTTTCTGTCAGTTAAATGCTGAAAGCAGTTTTGTAGCACATGATAATTTAGGGGCAGTTAAGTTTACTTAAACCTTAAAATGGTTCCAGTTCACTCATTATAAAATGATTAATAGAGCTGCCAAATGGTTGTTTCAGTAGAACTTTAAGTCATACTAAAATAACTTGGAATCAATTTATATGTAGCTTATGTTCTGCTGGGTAGACCCTCTGCAAAATTATCAGCCAGGCAGGAAGAAAAATCTCACTGTACTGTGATCTGTTTAGATTATATTAACTGTCTTGTCTTGGCTTTTCTACCTAAAAGGCTAAACAAGGAGCGTATTGGAGAGTTACAACAGCAGATTGAAGATCTGCAAAAGACTTTACAGGAGCAAGGTTCCAAGACAGAAGGAGTAAGTGAAAGCTCAGCTTTCTTGACCCTGATGAATGTGTCTTAGCAGTTCTTGTTTAAAATCCTTCAGTGCAGCGTCAAATACTGTTTAGATGTACCTCGTCTTTTTCAGTGTGTTTGGTGTTGACAGATACTAAGGAAGTAGGATCCTAGCTAGATGCTTTTTTTTCTGTTTTTTTCCTCCCCATTTAAGAAGCTATAACTCCTCTGCATTTTACTTCACTTCAGTAATTCTCTAATTTTATGCTTAGCAGTGCTGTGAGAAGGATAACTTTAAAGATAGATAGATATTGGAGTTGGCATCTCTCTAGTACAAAAAATCTGAATGCAGTTATGGGAATAAATAAAAAAATGGAGGTTCTAAAGCTTGCTTAACTTTTTTAGATGTGATAAGTTTTCAAGGATCACTTGTAGGATTGTTTTTAATATTGCACACTGTGAAATACTGAAATTAACTGAATTTTAATTTTCCTTTGTAGTCTAGCAACCTGAAGCAGAAATTGGCAGCACATATGTAAGTAACATATATGCATCCACAGTAACTTAATTATGCCAAATAATTTGATTCTTGACTTGGGCAGTTTACATGCTACGTCATAGTGATGTCTTGTAGTTTTTTCTGAGTCACTGTCTTAAATATTAGCATTTGAGTCCTTATGCTCTGGTCTTGAGAATCTTGTTACAGTGGTATCCACCTAATCATCTCTTCTTCACCAGTGGTAATTTAGTTGTTCTGATTCTGTAACACAAACATCACTCTTGCTCAACTCAAAATGCATTTAATTATTCTGAAATGTATCCATCCTTTCAGTAAATGGAGTTCGTGTTAAGGAGGTGCTAGAGAGGTTTTTTTGTTGTTCACTTTGTTTCTTGCTTCTACCATTAGGTAACTTTTACATTGAATTTCAGTTACAGTTTGTATTGCTGTGCGAAAATGCATACTAATATTTAAACTCGAAAGAATCACCAGAGTTTAAAACTGTTGCTTAAACATTTCATACAGTTAACTCGCAACTACTGTATCTTAGAACTGTGCATGAAATCATGCATGGAATTAAGCTTAATTCTTTCAATTGTAGGGAAAAATTGAGTGAAGTTCATGATGAGTTACAGAAGAAAGAGGCTGCTCTTGCAGAACTACAGCCTGATGTTAGTCAGAACCGTAAGTCGAGTTTTTTTTTGTCTGTTTATTTTTTACTTTCTGTGGATCTAAGTTGTTTCTTCTGAAATGGCTTGCATAGTCTCTGGACTATGAGATACTAGTTTGGATAAGGCTTTCTTTAGTGTAGATTTGAGATGTGAAACAGAATTAAAAAAAACAATCACTTGGGGGGTTTTTTGGTTTTGGTCATTTGGTGTTTTGGTTTTTTTTTTGCTTACTTGTTTTGCACACAGAGGCAGAGTCTGGTTGGGGCGTTACTTTTATTGAACGATAAATGGGAGTTCAGAGTCAGATGGGACCCTATGGTAGGAAACTGTGTAGCAGCTGAAAAGTTACTTGGGGAAGGGGAGAGGAGGCTTAAGTACTGTGTTTATCTTTGTTTTGGTTGTCACTGTTCATGGTTTCTACAAATAGCCCAGAAGATCGGGGAGCTGGAAGCAGCTTTAAGAAAAAAAGATGAGGACATGAAAGCAATGGAAGAAAGATATAAAATGTACCTTGAAAAAGCAAGAAATGTGAGTGGCATATTTCTGAAGATACACAAATTGTTGAATATATTGATTTGTCCCGTTCCCAAACATCTCCTGCCCTTGATTACTTGATTCCAGTCAGAAATGTATGAGAGTATATAGTTCAGCCTGAACAATGAGATGCATTGGTCATCTTCAATAACTTTTAATATCCTATTTCATACTGGATTAAGAAAACAAAAGCTTGGTTCTCCTTCTCACTGCCCAACCTGTACTCAGTCTGGTTTTGTATTTTTCCTGTGAGCAAATGAAGTGCAAAGCTGGTATGTAATGCATTTGTTTTGCCGTTTATAGGTGATAAAAACCTTGGATCCCAAGCTGAATCCAGCATCCGCAGAAATCATGTTGCTTAGAAAACAGATAACTGAGAGAGACAAAAAAATTGAAGCATTGGAGGTAAAATCTATATGTACTTCAAAGTAACTTCAATTAATGTGTTCTGCTCTCTTGAATTTGTTAGACACTTAAGTTACTCATGATGCAGTACCCTTTGCTCCTTTTATTTAGGAACTGCACAGACTATTAAACCTATAGATTTTTAGCAGTGTCTTTCCTTGTACGTCTGAAATGCAAATCTGGAATATTTCTAAATGCTTTTAAGATGTGTTAAGTGAAGTACAGCACAAGAGTAAGGATTTTGCTGCCACATGGTAACTTGTACAGAGCTGCAGAGTCTGTTTTTTTTTGGTAGTAATGAAATTCAGTTTGTGTGACTAACTAGGTGTTAGGGCAGTGACAGTTTTACTAGACCCATGGAATCAGTGGTTTCATCAACTGGAATGCTTGAAACTGTACAGAAGTGTAAAATGTGCTAATTTAGTAAAATTTCATTGCCTGTGCTTCTCTGGAAGGAACATTGGCAGCAAAGTCCAAAGGAAAGGAAAGGAACATTGGCAGTCCAAAGACAAAGGAAAACTGGGAAATGCTGCATTCATTTCCACAACAATATTGATGGGATGAGTTAGAGTTAATTGATCAAATACAGAATTCATCACTATGAGTTAGTAGGCCTAGAGGTCTGGCTTAACAAATGTTGTGGCCTCAAATTTCTTTTACATGAACAAATTAGTAATTAAAAGTATATAGAGAATAGAAATTCAGTAATGTGACAAGAATATTCTGCCAAGTTATGTTCTTGTCTTTAATTCTAGACTATTAAATCTAGACTATTTCTAGACTTTGCAATACACTTTCACACATTTTTTTTCCAGTTGGAAAATAAGTTTCTAAGTTGAAGTGCAGTTTCTATGTAAAGTTTAGTTGCTTCTTGAGGTAGTCACTGTCTCAGGTATCTCTGTGTTGTTTAAGGAAACAACTTTATTTACATTTGTACACCTTCTAGTTACTTTGCATGCTTAAGCTTCTTATTTTCCTCACTGAACTGCAGTAAATTTATGCAGACTGTTTCTGTGTCTTATCTGAGATTGCCTTCTCCAATCTCTCTTTCCAGGCTGAATACAAACTCGCTAAGTTACGTGATTATGAGGAAAATTTAATTGTAACTGCATGGTACAACAAGGTGGGTCAGAAGTTCATTTGTTAATATTTTAGAACTCTTAAAAGTACATGTTGCAAAATGTGGCAGTGAAATATTACATCTTTTTTTTTTTTTTGGATGTTCGCTATAAACTGGTGCTTAGGAAAGAAAGCCAATAATTTAGCTACTTGTCTGAAATATCCAACTTGCAGGTTAGCATGGCCTCATGCCTAAAAAGATTGAACTAAGGTGAGGAGAGGAGCCTGAGACCCCAAGTTTGAAGTGATATTGCTCTTTTGCACTTTCTAATGCTGACTACAGGCAAGAATGCAAAGTTTAATGAGTGCTAGCTAGAATTTCCAGTCTTGAGGTAACTTGGAATCAACATTCTAAGCATCAACACCAGCATCGACATTCCCAATAGTAATATAAAGTGAAAATGTTTTAATAGTCAACTATTTGGTAAAATTATTATATTTAATCTTTTCTGCTTGGCTTTGGAACAGGAGATTTAAAATTTGTCATAGGTCATGACTGCCATCTTAATAGTCATAAGCTTCCACCTGGATTTGTCAAACCAAATTCTTTAATGCTCAATAGCCACTTCTCACATAACTTTAGGCAAAGAAAGGCTATGATTCCGAAGATTTTCAGACTCCTGTTTCAGATATGTGGAGTCTTTAGTATGGCATTTGTGAAATTAAACTAGTCATACTTACAGCAGTGTTGCAGTGTTAAATCTTAGATTGCTGGGAAGGAAAATCAAACAATGAAAGCAAAGTTAAACAGCATGCTTAATAAAGGAACAACTTTGCAATAAACCAAAATTAACATATTCTATGATGAATGAATCTTATTTTCTCTTGCGTTGGTTCATAGCCTGTATGGCACTACAAGGTTTTACTAGAGGTATAGTAAAAACAATTATTTATGCATATTAACTATTTGTGTGAAAGATGACCAATCTTTTGTTTGCTGTGTGTAATAAGTGTTATCTTATTTGCAGAGCCTAACACTCCAGAAATTAGGTATGGAAGCTAGACTGCTTGGCAGTGATGGTGCCTGCAGGGATGGCCCAGGACGTTCCTTCCTAGCTCAACAGCGCCATGTCACCAATACTAGAAGGAATCTTCCTGTTAAAGTGCCAAGTGCAACATCTGATTGAACCATAAGGACCGTGAGGGAAGCTTACATGCTAAAGTGTCCTTAAGTGTTTTATAGCTTCCACTTCAACTATTGGTGAAAGATGATGTTACAGTGGTGGGCATCTGTGAATTCAGCATCAGAATTTATCAAGAACTTAGCTTGATTAACTTGATCAGTGGTATCCAGAAGGTAGCACAATAGAAGTAGATTTAATAACTACAGTATGTATTTACAAGCACAACTTAAGATTTATATTTGCCTTGAAGATATATTGTAAATATAAAAATTGGCAATATATATTTAAAACTAATCAATTTATTTGGGCAGAGAGTTGACTTTTGTAATAGGAAGATGTTATGCAAAAATATACTTCAGGGCACTGGCAATATTTGACATTTTTGCTGGCCTCTTCTAAAATGAAGTTTAAAAAATTGGTAACATGCTTTAAAAAAACTTCTTAGATAATATAATATAAAATACAATTTTAGAGGCAAGAAAATATTTGCATTTATTTAAAAATAAAATTTTAAAATTGTATTACTAGTTGACCTGTATAACAGGTGACAGGATTTATCATCTCAAATCAGAGACACATTTATGCAGTCAATTTAAGTAAAGGTCAAGTTAGTGCTTATATACACTAAGGAAATCCCATCTTGAAGATGTTGAATTCACCAAAGCCAAATAAGCTTTTGTTTTAGGAGAAAAAAAAAAAAAAAAGAAAAAAAAAAAAAGAGCTATTGTATTAACTCGAGTCTGGGCTATGTTTTAAAAGTCTGGAGTACCTGTGCACTGCATTTGTGAGTTATGTGGGGGGATGAGGGGACAAGGCTTTTTTGCAGGTGGTAATGGTGTAGGAAGAAACCTTTATTTCCAGCTATATATACAACCTTAGAAATAGAAATTATTTTTCGTCATTTTTAAATGTAGTTTCACTGCAATTATTTTGAACTAACTGTGCTATGCAGGTAAGTGAAATGCTGCTTTGCTAATCCTCAGCAGCAAAGACTGAGAGAGAAAAGTCAGGATTGATATCTGACACTTGAGGGGGGAGTTGCTACCTTTCTCCAAACGTGAGTCCCTTTATTGAAAAAGTGTTCTATTTTCTGTGAACTGTATTTTTAAGAAATTTATATCCATCCTTTTTTGCAAACTGTCTAGAACAAATTCATTATAGCTGGTTAAATGACATAAAGTAACAGCAGTCTTTTAAATGAATACACTTAACAGTATGCAAGTGAGGTTGCTGCACCTGTCTGTAATCTATTATAAATCTCATCACTGAAAGCACATAGTACCTTCACCACTAAGGCCACCTTTTATTTGAGAGCTGGGTTCAGCTTTGCTTTGCAGAATTGAAGTTTCTACTTTGAGTATGGTTTGAATTGTGAATTTTGAGTAGTCTTGCATTTTATCTGCCCCTCAGTATGACTTGTTCTTTGATTTTTTTCCCTTCCCAATCTTCCTTCCCTTCTGCCTTCTCAGGCACTGTATGCAATGCTAGAGAAAAGGAAGCTTGTCATTTTTAATACTTAGTAAGTATTGCTTCTTAATAGCATTGATGGCTTACAGTCTTATACACCTAAGCATTGCATAAAGATTTCCCCTTGTGAAACTTGCATCTATACAAGGTATTATTTAAAAGCCAGATTCATCTGAAAGGTGGAGTGATATGAGCAAAGAACATTCCAAGAAACTGCTTTTGAACAGTTGTGTCTGTCAGTTTGTGTTCTTCAGGACTCTGCTTCTTTGACTACCTCTTGAGTTTTGAAGTCTTTAAGGCAGCAATGGTTTTGGTTTTTGTATTCTTAAGATACAATTGTGTGTTTAATCTGTTAGTGGTGTGGGAGATGGTGGTGAGCAGTAGAACGTGAGAGTAAGCCTTAGCAGGATGCTTATTTCTTAAAGCCTGGTACTTCAGTGTGTTCTGGTGAAATATGAACCTGTTGTTGATGGTGTTGAATGAGTCTCTTAGCTTTTGTTCTTACAGCATGAAAACTTTGGACATCCTTCAAGTATTCATCTAGTTAATAGGCTTGATACATGCAGTGTTTCTCACGGTAGTAGAGCTGTGTCAGTAGTTGTATCAGGTGCTGAATAGTGAAAACCTTGGAGCAAATATCTCTATATGCTTCTCAAAACTGCAGACGCTGGGACAAAAAAATTACCAAGAACCTCCTTTTTATTTAATTAGAAGCTTGTCTTCTAAGCAGAAATGAAAAACTGAAATACCTAATTACAGATGGGAATAAGCCTTTTTCAGAGTAGGAGTGGTCTCTAGTAAATCTGTTGAGGATGCAAAAATTTAAAATGTTCAGGTATTTGGAGAAAATTTTTCTTACTTGGCTTTTTTCCAAACTGTTAAAACTTGGGTAAATACAATCTTGTCTAGTGTTTCTTTAGAATTTTGGGAACCTGCAGAACAGGGGCTGTTTTGTAGCTGGTTAAACTTGGGTTATGCTCTGTGAATGAGGAAATGATGCACAGAAATAATTACTTGAATCGAAGCCATACTGTCGTATTCATTTCACCTCATCTGGGTGTGCAAAGAGGAATAGAAGTATTATTAACATCATTAGCATCAAACAAAAGCTACTAGTAGAACTGCTGTGTTGTAGCTACGTTTCACATGCCATGTAACAGCAGAACTACATAAATCCAACGCTCTGATGCAGTGTGCATTTCCAGATTTCACAGTTAGGAACAGATTCATGTGACGTGACACTGTGGAATACTGCTGAATTTCATCAGCACTATTGGTAATTCTGGTTGGTTTCTGATAAAACGGGTAGTATGAATCCCCAGAAGCAAAAATAAGTGACATATCATTTAACTCATAATTTTCCTTTATATAAGATCTAAGCAAATACCCACAATGGAAGAGAAGTGTTTTGTAGCAATAATACAAATTTAGGGCTATTAGGTTCTTTTACTCTAGGTGGATCAGGCAGCAGTTTTGAGAAGATGATTTTTAGAACAACTCTATTGTAGTGGATTAAAAAACAGTCACTAAAAATAGCTTTTTCACCCAAGTTTTCCTTCATGAAATATATATGTATATAGGTATTCTATTTTCTACAATATACACTTACTTGAAAGTAAAAAATACAAGCAATACCAATGTTTTATTTAAGTAGCCATAGTCTAGGAATTAGAAAATGAAAATAACTGTTTGAGTTGATAACGTCTAGTGAAATAATTTTCTTAAGGCTTCCTTGCTTTTTTCCTTTTTCCCAGTAGTCCAGCCAGAGGTAAGATTTCATGTTGTATCAGTGTCTACATTGTCAGTTGAAAACAAATGTAAACACTGTACTGCATAGAACTTGAAAAGTTGCACTAATTTTTAAACTTCTTTTTATTTTATTTCTTTGGAAATGATTCTTTTATATTCACATAAAGATTTTTAAAATGAATTCATTGGTGTCTTTTTTCTCAGTTATGCCCTTAGCTAATGCAAGCATCTGTTCTTCTAGGCAATGTACGAAATAATTCTGTGTGTTGTTCTAGTCTGTATCAAATATTACCTTACGGGATATTGTTGTCTTGCAGCAACAAATCGGAGGTGTGATGCCCTTCCCAGTTCATTCCTACTTTAAAAGTTCTGCTCCCTTGTTCAGCTGATTGCCTCTAGTAATCATCTGAGAACTGGGCAGGTGAAGTGGAAAGGTTAAAAGCTGCTAGAAATTAGCTCTTGAATGACTTAAGCAATTGCTTACTGCTACTGAAAGAAGTTCAGATCTCTGCATGCTCTCCTCAGCCACACCTAATAGGACAGCTCTTGGCTTGTTATTTGGAAAAGAAGACTTGAGAGTGAAGATCAGCAGGAGGAAAGAGTCTAGTTTCCTTCAAGCTTCCCATTTCTGACCTGTTTTTATCAGACCTTGTCTGTATCCTAATCCTTGGCCTGAGCAGCCGGACATGTAAGCAAGCACTTCTATATTACTTTGGTCTGTTTTCCATGAGGAGGGGAGCTGGGGACTATTTTGTGCAGAAGGGACTTTGAGCTGTGAGTGGGGAAGTGAAGGGCCAGATATGAAAGAATTGTTTTTCATCATTTCTGAGGCAAGACTAAAAGCAATCTATCAAAGAATAGAAATGCAGGTGTGTTTATTTCAGGGAGAAGGGAAGGAAAGAGGCTGTCAGCTGTGAATGTTTTCAGCCCCTCAGCTTGAGGGGAGCTGCTGCTGCCTTTCTGAGCATGGGAGGAACAAGTAAAGGCTGCTGGGTGCAGGAGGAAACGGCAGTGGCTACATGGCAGCCAGGGTGGGGGGAGAAAAAGGTCAGGAAGGCCTCATTATCCTTCCAGTAGGAAACCTGCTCAAGGTTCCTGTATTGTATCAATGTGTTACTTTGTTTCCAAGAGAACTTTCTCACTTCTCTGCCTTACAGTGAAACAGGATCCACGAGTGCCAGAAACATCATCTTTGTCCAAACTGTTGTCTTGAATTGTGCTATGTGTTACAGGCCTGTGCTTGGTCAGTGTGCAACTGTGGGAGAAATGGTGTGCCTCTTCTTTACTAGGCAGCTCTGCAGGGTCAGCTCAACCTTTCCAGCAGCCTCCTAACCAGGTGTGGAGAAGATTCAGGTTTGGGGGAGAGGTGGAGGGGGAAGAAAGAATTTAGCTTATTCTAGGAGACAGGATCCACAATTTCTATACCACCACATATAGATGCATTACAAACGGATGTCAGAAATGGCACTTGCCATCCTCCAGGTGCCACTGCATTAATTGCAGTGGTGTGGCAGAACGCAGCCACCAGCTTTGGTGGTTTTCCTGCTGGTATGCTCATAGAGCTCACATCGTGA
>JAPSGF010000063.1:3139326-3155006 GCA_035772895.1 Perdix hodgsoniae | reverse complement strand
TGCGGTGGGCGGTGCGGGCTGCTTCTGTTTGGGGGACGGCAGCTGTGGCCAATGGATTCGTCCGGATGAAGGCGCTGCTCGGAGGCGCCTGAGTGCCGTTGCGCAGCGAAGTTGCTGCGGTCCTGTGATGAACTTTAATAAGTTCAACCTTTTCGTGAAACCTGAAGCGTTCCCCTGCACTCACATGGGATGCTCCCTCTTGAAATAAACACCATTATGCCTTCTGCCTTTTTGTGGGGAGATCTTGAAATTATACCTTTTCGATGTAGATAAAGGAAGATTGCAACCATTTATTCCCTCCCAGAAGGGAGCGTGAGTATATAAGGTTTCGTTAAGGTAACAGGGAAAGTCGATATGAGGCAATAGAGCAGCTTGTGTTTGCTCACGCCGTGCAAATAAAAGAGCTGTACCCATGCCCCAGAGGTCAGACTAGAAATGGGGAGAAGTCACTGTCCAGTCCAGAATGGCTTTAGAAATTCCGTACGTGAAAAAAAGAAGTCCACAGATATTTTATGTCTTCTCTATCAGGAATAAAATAAACGTGCAGAGAGAAGTTAATTAAAAATGCAGTAGGATGAGAGTTAGGAGCGCATGAATGCCGGCATGGGATGTGCAGAGGACTCTCCCCTGCGGCGCAGATCTGCCACTGCACAGCAATTGTTCGGCAGCACAGCGCTTGCCTGGGAGGGCGTCCAAGCCCAGTGGAAATGAAGCCTGATGTAATCCTGTTTTCCCGTTAACTATCCACTATCCTACAAGAGCGTGCGTAGAAAAGTCACTTATTGAAAGGTCAGAGGGAGAAATAAAAAGAAAAAAATGTATATTTCTCGCAAACATATTGCAAACAAGAGCACATAAGAGGCAGCATGGGCTTCTGAAGTATTAAATTTGAGCTGCAGACTTGGAATAATCTTCAAGTGAGACCCTCATGTGGGCAGAAACACAATGTCCATCCACCACAGCCCAGCACTCTGGAAATGGCCCTGACCTGCACTGGAGGCAGATCTTGGGACTTCCCACCATGCAGCCTCCCTTGATAACTGTCTTCAAGGTTGAAGCACAGAAAGAGTAGAATTTCATCCAAAATCTGTGGTGAACACCTTGAGAAATGCAGCCCCTGCCGTAGAACCAGGTTGATGTGTTAATGGCACAACAACGAGGCCACGCATCCCACTGTTTTTAAGGCTTTATTGCTCTCTCACACTGTTTTTAATGTTTTAATAAAAATATTAGAAGTTAAAATAACTTCTGTTACTTACTGACATTAGCTATGCTATGTATCTTATGAGGGTTGCTCCAAAAGTAGTGCCTTCTGCCCTATGTCAGCCCCTGACAACAGAGGCAGCTGTTGGTGGTATAGCAGTAGAGGTTGGATCTTCCCACCAATATCCCATTACTTTTGTTGCAGTGTGTCAGATGGCAGCAGAGGGGCAGTCTGGCAAAGTGGCATCTGAGCTGGAAGCGCATACAAAGCAAAGGTATATCACTGAATTCCTCTTCATTCAGTGCAGCCCAAGCAAGTCAAAAGTTTGGACACCTATGGCCAGCCTATGCTAGAAGTTGCTTCTACCATCTTATTTAAATTTCTATATACATATGGAGAGAAAAAAAATAATAAAAAAAATGTTTATGTTTCCTCTGCAATATATTATGTTTAGGTATTGCCTTTCCATTACAAAGCAGAAACAGCTTTTTGTGGGGAACGCACACTGCACCAACCCTGAGGTCAGGACAGCTAGCTGTCCATTGACATGATGGGTACGAGCCTAGGTCTTGTATTTGCAGACAGCCACCCCTAGTGAGCAGGAAGACCTTCAAACACACAGCACATGGCCATTCACTGTGCAGCAGCACTGAGATTCAGGGATTGCAAGAAGGTCTCTGAGTGATGAGCGTGCCCACTAAGGAAGAGACACAGCAAGCACAAGCGTGCCCATGGCTTACAACTGACAGACACTTCCTTGGAGTAGCCGAGGGTGGGAAATGAAATAATAAGGCTTTTGAATTCATGTATTTTATCAAACTGATCAGGGAAAGGAGTAGGAGCACAAGGGGGGGGTGTCCCAGTGCTTGTTCTCATTGAGGTATGCAGAATGCAGCCCTCCTGCCCCCCCTGCTGCCCACACACCACGCAGGGCTGCTGGCTGTGAGGAGTCCCAGCACTGCAGCCTGTAACCTAATGGGACAGCTGAAAAGGGAATGCTTTCCATCTTGCCCTCAGCAGCGAGGCAGGGCGCAGAGTTGGAAGGGCTTGGGGCAGCGCGTGAGGCTGATCGTGAAGGCAAAGCTCAGCACAGTGGCAGAAGGAGCCTGGAAGGTGAACTTTTGCAGCAGGGCAGTGAAGAAGATGAAGAGCTCAGTCCTGGCCAGCTGCTCACCAGGACAGGCACGCTTGCCTGGAAGAGAGGCAAAGAAAACCATGCTGAGTTCAGAGCAGAGCTTAAGCATCACCCTTAATCGCTATTCTTACAAAAGGGAGTGTTGTGCAAGGGGGTAGGTGGGCTCACTGGTGCCGTGGGATACAGGGAGGGATAATGCTTGTGGATGAAGGGCACTGGCTTGGGGTCTCTGCAGCCTCCAGGCTCCTTTCACCCGCGCTGCATTGTAAAGGCTTCAGGAGCTTTTCTTCCTAGCAAGGTTAGGTGGCAATGTTCACCCACACATCGTACAGAAGGCGTCCCCAGAAGTTCCCAGCTCAGCAGAGAAACGCAACCGTTCAGATAAGCAAAGGGGGGACACTCAAAAAAACCACCCATTTACCCAGCTCACACAGGAGGAAAAAGCCTCATTTCTCATCCTGCAATAACAAATTGATTTCCCTCCTGCCCACAGCAGTCAGTATTAACTGCTAGGGGATTTTCACTGTGGGAAATGCCAGGCATGGGCTGCTATCAGACTGGCAACAGTTCCCCCCCACTCCAATGGGGTGAAGAAAAAGCATTACAAAAAGCAAAACCATCTCCCCATCCATCTCCCTACCTGCAGAGAAGGGCAGGAAAGCCTCCCGCCTCCTGTACTGGCCATCCTCCAGGAAGTGTTCAGGATTAAAGGTATCTGGAGTCTCCCACACATTTTTGTCAAACATTATTGAAGTCAGGCTGGTCATCAGCGTGGTACCCTGCAAAGGTGGGGGGAAACAAGAGGTTGCATGAAGAGCCAACATGCTGCCAGACTGGGTTACTATTAGCTCTTTTCTACGCATGTGAAGAAAGATACTTCATTTTTAGTACACAAAGTGTTTCTCCAAACCAGCACGGTTAAATGAGGGCAAAAGCCTGCAGGACTGTTCACTTTGATGTGCCACTGTCTACCTCCATCCTGTTGACCCATACCTTGTGCTGCTGTTAGTGGTGATGTTGATATCAATTCACTTTTAATCGATAAAGTTGTCTTATCGTAGGAATCGAAAACAACCAAGTAATTGTCAATCAACCTGCTTTACTTTAGTTTTTATTAAAACTGTATTTGGTTTACCTTCCTATCTTCCATTAGAAGAAATTAAAAAAAAAAAAAATTCTCTAATCAATGTGCAGCAAAATGCCCAGAACTTTTAATTTTTAATTTGCCAAGAAGCAACTGATCATGTCTGTGCAAGAGACTCAATCTATCCAGTTGTCATATTTGCTTTCATAACGTCAGAACAGTGTACATTCATCAGTAACTATCACTTGGCATTTATCGAGGGTTATTTTAATAGATGTTCTTTAATACTCTGTGGAATTAACAAATCCAAACTGTTTGTTTTCCTGTGCTTCTTGGACCTCTGCTCCCAAAACGCACAGAAGTCGTGTAAAACTTCTGTAAAACTTGAGAGATGAGCCTTGAAAAAGTGAAAGCAATGACCAACAAAATAGAATCTCAGTTCTTTTCCATAAAGAAGTGAGATCCAAACAGTCCTACAGCATCTGCCAGGACTACTTGTATTCTCTACAGCTGGGAGATGTCATAAGACGCTGCACGTTGGTGCCTCCAGGTGAGGTTTGGGATGGGGGCTGTGGACCCTGCACTGACAGGGTGAGGGGAGGGCTGCGTCCTGGGCATACCTTGGGTACGTGGAAGCCAGCCAGGATGGTGTCATTGGTGGACATCCTGGGCACTCCCAATGGCACGATGTTGCCCATTCGTAGCACCTCGCTCAGCACTGCGCTGGTGTAGGGCATGTGCTCCTTGTCCTCCATGGTGGGCTGGCGGCACTGGCCAATCACAGCATCAATTTCAAGCTGCACTTTCTCTACAGAAACCAAAAAGATACATATATATATATATATATATGTGCTCAAAAAGTTCTGAATGAGAAAGGCAGGCCACAAGCATGTGTGTTACAGGAAGGAAGGGCAGTGAGGTCTTGTACTAAGGTGAGGGATGGGCTGCTCAGATGTTATAGCAGTATGCGTAGAAAAAGAATTCACTTACATCAGGAAGGCCCACACAGTCCTGAGATAGGCAGAGATCTCAAACCAGGTACTCTTACTTCCACTGCCAACCCTTAAATGAGGTCTGGGAAAGAGTGGATCCTGGCTCCACCCTTTCAAGTCACTCAGGTACATTGCATGCACCTGAGCTCCCCTGTGTTTGCCCTGCCTTCCCACCAGGTGCTCAATCGGTGGTTCAAGCAGTGACTTAGCATTTCCACTGCACACGTCCTTTGTAGTGACCCTAGAAACAACTCAGTTTTTGTTTCACTTATCTGTTTTTGGGCTATGTGATGAAGGACCCATCAGTGGTCCTACCCTGAATGTGGGGGTACATGGCCATGTAGAGCAGAGCCCAACGGATGGCGGTTGCTGTTGTCTCTGTCCCAGTCAAGAAGAGGTCCAGTGTGGAGCAGAGCAGATTTTCCTCATGGAAATAGGAGTTGGTATCACCCTTAAACTTGCATAAAAAAAAAAAAAAAAAGACAGTAGAAGTGCTTATTAGGGAGGGGATGCTTTCAAAAACACAACCCAAAACCAAAACAGCCTCCTGTAAGTTCTCATAGGAACATAAATAAGTTCCCCAAGAGCCCTCCTATGCCACTCGACAGAATGAGAAATAGAAGATAAAGTGTAAATACTTTCAAATGAAAAAAAAATTAAAAAAATCTGTGTGTTTTCAAAGCAATCAAACTCCTGCTGCTGCTAAAAAGTCTGACATGAAAGAGGTAAGGGAGGAAAAAGCCCTTCTAACAAAGTTGCCTTGAGTCTCGTCTGCTCATTTTTGTGATTAAGCTTTAAGTGGCCTTAGGTATTTCCCTCTCACCTTTTCTATTTCCTTTAAGTAACAGTCAATGTAATCTCCCAAGTCAGACTGGTCCAAGTTCTCCTTGTGTTTTGCGATCACCTCCCTCACAAAACGCTGAAGTTTCTCCCAGTGCCTGAAGATTTTCCTGAAGGGCCCTGGAAGCCATCTCATTATCAAAGGGAAAGCATTATACAGCTGGTGAGAAATCAAACAGAGCACAAAAGCACTTACTGGGGTGAAAAAAGGTCAGGCCTCACAGTTGAGATGGTAGTACAAATTGTTAGTTCTACTTGCTCAAAGGATAAATCAGTTTTGAGACAAAGGTCAATTAAGTCAGTGAGGAGGAGCCCACTGGTGTTGGGGTTGGCAGGGACCAATTTGTCTGGTACAAGGTGTGTGGCAGTACAGAAGCTATGGCAACCCCCAGGGCCATCTATTTTGGTAATAAACTTAGGCTCTCATTCATCTTGTCATACAATAAAAGCAGTGCAGAATCTGGTTGGAAAAGGGGTAGAAGGGTGGAGACGGGATTTTTGACTGAGTGCTACTATTTGCTTTTTGTAGAAATGTGGATATTTAAAAGGTATTTTTTTCTTTTTTCCATTGCTCTGCTTGGTACAAGGTTGACTTTACGATCCCACAATCTTTTTTCCTCCATGTGCCTCAATCATTTTAACTTGCTTGCTTTCCTGATGGATTTAGTGGATTAACCCAGCCTCATGTAAATTAATACCCATGGTCATTTCTCTTACAACACGACTCTTTTTCTACAGGGAAAAGCAGATTACTTCAGTACCTTAGAAACTCATTTCCAAGCACTTACATGGAGCTGAAGTTACAAAAGCAGCAGTCTGGTTTTACCTGGCCCCAGAAGCTTCCTATCAGCAGCAGTGTTTCTGCGAGCAAGTGCAGTAATTCCTGGAACTTGCTGTCATGGTAGTCAAAGCGGTTCCCAAAAGTTATGGAACAGATAATGTTTGAAACAGCGCTATTAATTTTGTAATGAGGGTCAAACGGTTGCCCTGAGGGGAACAAAATGAAAGCTGTGAGGTTTGGTCTTTAATCTCGGATTCAGAACTCTGTACACAACAGATGTGAAAATGGGGTAAGGCTTCACCTACTACCCATTCATGGTGATGCTGAGGCTTCACCCTGTGTCTTGGGATCCCCACTACCTCTAAAAGCCCAGTGCTCTGTGCCTCAGAATCCTTTTTTCAAGGACATCCCCTTTCATCTAGGCTGTAGCACACCCCAAGTTAGCACAGAGCTTCTGAAACAGGATCTGAGCCTTTTCCCAGTGGAAGCAAGCAGTTATGGCTGGTAGGTTTGTTTGCTCCAACTGGTCATTGCTGTCCATATTAAACACCAAGAGAAGGTCCCTTCAAAGCTTTGCCTGGGGCAGGAAACTTAAGACCAATCACACTGCAAATATGTCATTGTATTGGCCTTTGGCCACACACCACGAATAATTCAAGCAGGAAAATCCAGCAATAGCTCACGTGGCCAACAGACATGATGCACATCGGCTCCTAAAGGAGCAAAGCGTGGCATGATGCTCATCACATCTGCTTTCCTTAAGGAGAGCTATCGAGCAGAGGCTACCATCTCCCAGGGCACATTTAGAAAGCCCAGATCCCTACTTGCCATGATACGAGAGAGTAATATCTGTAATGAGTCCAGCATGGCCCTGAGCTGTGCCGGCGCGGCGGGGAGCATCGTGTTGAGATGCAAGGCGTCATGCACAGCACTGCTCCTCTCTCCACTCTGAGAAAGTAATTAAGCTGGGCTGGTGCTCAGATACTGGAGTGATGGACAAGATCACTATTTGTCATTACTAATGGGAAGAAAGGCCTGAAACTGCAGCTTAATTAGTTTATTGATTAGGACTATAAAGGACTATAATCAATTGGCAACATGAAGTATTTGGCCTCTTCAGAGCAACTGCAATTAAAATGGAGCAAGTTCAGTATATAATTTCACAATTCCTATTTAGATCTTTCTTGTTTACTATATATAGCTCCATAGAATTAGCTAAACCCCATCTGCTTCTATTTAAAGCTGAAGTGCTACATCACCCATATACCAACATACAAATTATTCTTACTAATATCTCTCTGGCACTTCTTAAAAGCCGGACCATAAAAGAGCAAAGCACACGCTTCATCTGTGCATGATACAAAAGGAAAGCCTGACTAAACAAGTTTTAAAATACTTTGCAAAACCAAGGACAAGCAGAGGTTAACGGAGCCTCTGAGCGAATGTGCTTGGTATCATGAGAGCTGCATTTCTGCCTTTGCAGTCTATGGGAACGGCTTTCTTAGACACGTAAACACACTGATTTTAATAAGCACCTGGTATATATTCGTTTAATATTAGAAAGGAGGAATTGAAATGGCAGACCTAAAAGGCACAATCCGTAAACATGAGAGAGATTTATGCTACTGCGGAGTTGCTCTGCATATTAGGAGTCACACTGATGTGAATTCATCTGGTAAGAGGCTGGCTGAAAGCTTTGGGCACAGTGCTGCCCAAGGACTGCCTACCCTTCTCTTCCTCCATCGCCTCCACGAGGTACCGGCTCTCTTCTTGCACTTTTGACTCAAAACTGACCACCGTGCTTTTCAGCGTTGCTAAAACAAACTTTCTCTGTTGCCTCCATATGTGCCCATTTGAGGATATAAGACCTGTAGAAAAACAGACAAACAAAAGCTAGCTCAGTGTGGAAAGTGAGTGACAGGATTCAGAAATGGCCATCGGTCTTAAAAACCCCAAAACGAAGCAAATAAGAACAGCAGACATTGAGAAGCTATAGCTTCGCCTGGGAATTAAAATTCAAGGGTAATTGGCTTATGCTAAATATCTAGCTTTATGGATTTTCTTCTTTGTCACTTTGCGTGGGAAAAAAAGGTGTAAGCCAAAATACTCTGAGTACGATCACGCTGCTGGCAGAGCTGCTGCAGGAGCAGCAGAACCCGCCTCTGGAGCTACGTGTAGCCAGGGAGAGAAAGTAAAGGGGAGATAAATCCAAGGGGAACACTCTTCAAAAGGCACTGGGCAGCCTGCATTTGTTTCTTGTCGTTCACCCGACTCAACACATCACGTTGATCCCCGTGTTATCCCTAAATCCCAGACAGATTCAAATATATACCTGTAAGATTATTAGGCTGAGTTCAGTTCTTGTCTTCCTCTACAAACAGGCTTTTATTGACACAGTTACTGAGGGCTGAATTCAGCCTCCTTCACTCTAATTGTTATCTTGGAAGCTATACTTACCAAAGCCTCTAAAAATTTCTTGGAGAAGTGGAATATGTGGCCGATCTGCAAATATTTCAGCCTGGTGGACAAGAGCTTCTCTCACCATCTGGTACCCACTGACTACCACGAAAGTCAGACCTCCGAACTGCACGCTGAAGATATTCCCATACCTTGCAGTAAGCTGAAAGAGAGTCCATTACCCTCTGAGAGCAAGAAGATGGAGATTTTCAAAACGAATCTAGACAAGACCTGGGATCTAACTTTGAGTTTAGCTCCACTTGGAGCACTGGGTTGGGCTTAAGAAAAGTCCAAACCCAAGTCTTCCACAGGTCCCATCCAACGTAAACTATTCCGCAAAGGCTGGAGATGGCATAAGAAATATGAGTGAGATGTGGTGTGGCAGGGATGATTTGCATATTGGCTTTCACCAGGCTGTTGCGTAAATTTAACTTGAACCCAGGAATTTTTGACTGATGGGCACCTGCTCCTTCCCTCTTCTTCACCAAAAGAGTGAAGGAAGCAAAGGCTCCACCTGGGTCACCGAGACCAGGCTCTTGCTGTTGAAAGCGAGGCACAACGCATAGTCTATTTCACCAACTTTGTTTAAAGTAGTGAGGTTTCTTGCTCCAGCTGTCACAGTTAGAAAGTGGCTCCAACTGCTGATGCTTGGAAAACGTCCTCTAATTTTAAGCCTGAATGCATTTATAGCCAATTTATAGCCATTTTCCTTGCATGGACATTGCTAGCATTAGCCTCTCCCCTTCAGCGTTTAGCTCCCTGATGTATAAGGGCAGAGGACAATTATATCCTCTCTTGGGTCCTCATTTGCCAAAGAATTCAATGTGCACGCTCCTTAGTGTGCCTCTGCAGGAGAGGACATGCATGGTCACCCTGAACTCACATGGTGGCTAGTGAAATGAGCCTGGGATCAAATGGCCAGCTCTGCCAGTGCTTGCATGCAAATGATTGTGATTAATTTTATTAGCAATAATTATAAATGTTGATTAAATGACCTGAGCATACTGTCTCTGTTCCCTGGGGGATAGCCCTGCTAATGGCTGGGGTAGATGAAACGGGGTCCTCTTTTAAATTGAAGCAAGAGACTAGAAGTCAATCACCAGAGGGATACTTGCAACCAGCACATCAGAACGTTATCTCCCACTTTCTCAGACAAGGTACTCCAAATGTATCAACTATCACTCTGTTGTTGGCTTTGGTGGGAGCCAAAGCTCATGAAGCCTTTCTAAAGTTATCACTGCCTCTTTCTGTGACACAAAAGGTGCCACGGAGGTGTTTAACTCTGGACCTTAGTCTTTCTTTCAGATGTAATGGTGCAAATTGCAGATCTCTGGGCAAAGACAAAGACTATACAATTTTCAGAGGTGAAGCTCCTTTTTCAGACAGTTTGTTTCCCACTAACCCTCACCCATCCTGACCCATACCCTCCAAACCCTTCCTGGGCTTAAGCACAAAATGGTTGTGTTGAAATGGGAAGAAAAAGGAGGAACATGCAGACTTCTTCTGGTACAAATTCCCTTCTAATCAAACTGTCCAACTCATGTGGAAGAGAGTGTGGTGGTAAGGGATAAACCCAAAAGTTGTCTACATTGTTATTAAACAGCTTGTAAACCAGAAGTTACCTTTGCTTTGCCTTTGATAGGTGTCAAAAATCATTGAAAAGTTACAGTATTAACAGTAGGAGAAAATGTCCATGAAGGTCTTACCTTCTGCATCTCAAGATGGAGAGGTTGCCTTAAATCCACAATGGTTCCCACAAGAGGAAATAGCTGTGGCCCTGGAGGGAAATTCCTGGGACGCCTCTTTCTCACCAAGTCAATAATCAAAAAAAACATGACAAGAACCGCCAAGAGCATCGAAACGTTCAGCTTTTCCAACTGGGAAATGGGCCAAAAGCGAGACTCCATGTTGGTTGACGAACTCACGGTTTTTCGTCTCAGGAAAGCACTTGATGCTGGTGTTAAATTTGCTGAAACAGGAGTAAGGGACTAGTGAAGAAAAATAACGAGGATGCCCATAGGTCACTGGGACAGGACTCGCCACGGGCAAGCTGCTTTGCATAGACAGGCTGTGCCCAGTGATGACTTGCTGAGTAATTTAAACACCAAGACCTTCAACAACAGCCCCTCAAACATTTGCCAAACAAAAGCAATCTTTCAAACCTCTGGCTTTACATCTCGGTCAAGGACCTAATTTCCTTATAGAAGAAAATTCCTCTCCTCGCCCTTAACAAGGAGCTCCTTTATACAGACACCTAACCAGGATTATAGGCATTACAAACATCTGAGGTTAAGAGAAAGCAGCTTACTGTCACGGAGTTAACTAGATCAATCTATGCCCATGACAGGGGGGCGGTAGGCCCCTCGGCCCTCCCAGCCCCACAAAATGGGAAGGAAAAGGGAAAAGGGGTAGGAAGAGCTGGGTCCAAGGAAGGGAAAATAAACAGCAGCCATGATCTATGGAGGAAAACTTATTTTACTATGATATCAGAACACAAGATAACACAATATAATACAATCTAATTGAAATTGAGACTAATAAATCAAATAAAATACAAAAGAGAGAGAATTCCTGAAACCAGTCAAACCTGAAAAGCTTGGAATGGCTTGGAAGGCACCCTCCAGCATCCACTGCAAGGCAGTAAGAGACCGCCCAACTAAAAGGGCTAGATCCCATGACTTCCGTGGTGTACTGGGACAGGTACCTGGAACTGGAGCATTAACGCTTTAACTTCCAGTGCACTACATGGTGCTATGATGTGGAATACCGAAAACCAAAAATCACAAAACCATGACACTTACTTAGCTAATTACATATGGTGGGCATTGCATAATTTAAAAACCGTAAGGCATCTGAGGTGATGGACAGCATGCGAGCTGCCAAGGGGCTGATCGTGTTAAGCTCTAAGCACTGTCTGGGAAGGGCTAGATGCCTTTAGCACCCACCAAAGCCTGCTCAGCTTTGCTGGAGTCAGGTGAAGTTCGGACAAGGGAAGCACTGTGAGAGCTCTAGGCTCAACTTAGATGAGAGTTAAAGGAGCTTAATTCTGAGAGTGAGAACACTGGCTCATGTGCTTGTTGGCTAAAGGAGAGATTGGAACTTACTTATTTTAATCTCCCTGATTTCCGCAAAGCTTCTCTGAATAAAGCTTCATGCTGTCCAGGGGAAGGCTGCAATGGACCGACAGTGACCTCCATGTCCGTGAACCACCCTCGTGTCAGCTGCCAATATTTTAGCTTCGATTTGTTTCCACATCTTTTGTATCTGTCTGTCTATATGTATGTCACCACTGAAGAACCGCCCTTCACGAACTACATTTATACTGATGCAGAACTGTCAATAATGATTTTAAAATGTCTGGCCCAGAAATTATGGTGAGAATGTTAGTAGAGACCAGGTCTGTTCAGCCTGGGGAAAAGAACACCGAGAGGGGATCTGATAAATGTTTATAAATATCTAAAGGGAGGTGGAAGGCAAATGAACGAGGCCAGGCTCTTCTTGGTGGTACGTAGTGATAGGACAAGGAGTAATGGTCTAAAACTTGAACATAGGAAGTTCCATATTGACATGTGGAAGAACTTCCTTATGGTGAGGGGAATGGAGCGCTGGAACAGGCTGCCCAAAATGGTGGCAGAGTCTCCTATGGAGATATTCAAGACCCATCTGGATGCCTACCTATGTGACCTATTGTAGGGAACTGCTTCAGCAGGGGGGTTGAACTTGATGATCTCTTGCAATTTTGGGAATCTCTGTATGGTAATTTTATTTTCTTCAATATTTTCTAGAAGGCTTTAATTTTTTAGAAAAACAAAACAAAACAGCAACACAACAGCATATATTCATGGGAAATAATCTTTGGGCAAAAGATGTTGATATTCCCATTTCTCTTTACTGTCCATGTGCTTTACTTCTTATTGATTGCTATGCCACATACAGACTGCATGACAGATTTGCAGCTTAGTTAGCACAGGATTCCTCCTTAAGGGTGATGCCTATCTGCAACCCAACACTCTTAGGTTTGAAATATTATTTACAGGTTTTGGGATTGGGCACAAACTCTGGATCCGTAATGGGAGAAACATTGCGCATCACTGGCCTGTACTGTACCACCACTGCAGCACAGCTGTGAGCAGTGGTGGTTGGGCACTCTTTGCTTATGCTCTTGCTGGTGCACCTGGGCTGATCCCTTGCCTCTTTATATCACTGCACCCTCTCAGAGTGGTGAGCTGAGCCTCGGAGGCTAAATCAGGATAGTGGGCTCGTGCTCTTCATCCTGGCATCGGGGAGATGACTCGGTTGGTGGAGGTGTCAGCCTACAGCATGCTCAAAGGGACTGTGATGATAAGGCGTCAACTTCTGCTAGCCCAGTTTCACTCCTCTGTTCTTCGCTATGCCATATGATTTGTCAGCATGCACACAGAGTGCAGATCCCTCTACCACTTGTGGCTGCTGTGAATTGGGCTACGTGCAAAGCCAAGGTGTTAATGTGTTCTTCTGGGTGGTGTTGTGGGGGTGGATGCATCGTGGTTGACAAGAGAAATGTTATTTTTAGCTGGAGGAGCACATTTTGCATGTACTCACATGTGTCTTGTCAGTCAGAAACCTCATGCCTATTACTTTGCCTTGAAGATTCCCAGGTCCAAATGCATCTCTTCACAAAGTCCCTAACTTCATAGATCTATTAAAAATCAGGGAAGAGCACTCCAGCATTACTATGCCTCTCCTAATCTTGGTAGGCAATAACACCTGTACGTTACCGTTGCAGTGGTGCTGTTTCGGGTCCCAGCTTTTAATCAAATCAGAGCACAGTGATGTGTAAATCCCCAGAGAACTCAGGAAATCTCAGCACTACGGCATATGGGCAAAGAAGAAAGTGTCGGACAATTCTTATTTCTGCAGTCTCTTGTCACCTGGAAGGTAAGCCTGTGTCCCTGGGCAGCACCACACAAACACAGGAATATAAACCCTCTGTTGTCTAATAGCCAAAATGTGAATTCATGCAGGATAAGGATGGTACGCCAACACCTAATAGGGAGCAGGTTGTAAGCCCACCTTCCCCGTTTCCTCCTAGAATGCTCTTCTAACCATAGTATAAAATTTTTGGCCATCTCACCTGAGCTCGTGGGTATCGGGCAGAGAGATACACTGTGCCATATTGCATGGACACACACCCATCACTGCTTAAATATTAAGGCATCTTGATCAGCCAACAGACAGAAATTGGCCCATATGCTTTGTACCTTCTTCCCTGGCTAGATGTCTAACTGTGTGCAGAAGGTTTTGAAACACAAAGAGAAACATTCTGTTAAAAACTCAATTACCATTTGTTTTTCAAGATATAGTATCCCATTATTTTTTCCAGAGAAGTGAAATTCAATAAGGTTACAACAGAATGTAGTCCAACAGTTACCGTACTTCCAGAACATTATTTAAGCTACAGAATTTCTTAATGATTAGAAACATATGTAGGAAAAATCACATGCAAAATGAGAATGACTGGAGACAATTTTCCCCCTGAACACTTTTTTTTTGCAGTCGAATAACAGCTCTGTGGTTCACCTTGCAGCTTGCAGGACCTCCAGGGGACATAGGAGGTGTGGGATGCCCACTTGGCCATGCTGACCAACAGGCCCAGAAAAGCCAAAGGAAGCAGGGAATATTTTGCTGCTTCTTTTTTTCTCACATCAGACCCCAAAAAACATTTTTGCTGGTGAATGACCCCATTGTGTGCATGGGGTCACGTCCCAAAGGGCTTTGTGCACGCACAGCTGTCGCTTCACGATCCAACCCAGGTGAGTCCAAATGGACCCAGAGGCGATGGCGGCTTTGGACATTCATTTCCTTTTAGGATTTGTGTTCTTGGATCTGGTGAAACCTACGGGAGATTTGTAATTGCAGAAAGTGAGGAGCTGTGAGTACTGCAGCACCCGCACCTCCTGGAGCAATCTGCGGAGTGTGTGCTTGAACCCAGTGCTAAAAGGGGGAAAAGCCAAGTTCCACACTTCAGTGTGACTTCACCAGGATAAAAGCTCACCCATGGGACCTCAGGGCTCAAATATCTCAGGGAGTCTGACTCCAAGCCCCAAAACTGGGGCAGAGAGTCCCTCGTTACTGCTATGTGTGCATGGCAAATACTCAAACATCTCCAATTCTACATTCTTCCCTTTTTCCTACCTAGGAGTAGATGCAAACGCTCTCCTACATACCTCTCACTTATTACCCCCTGACTGCAGTGGAGCTTCCAGAATGGATTAAAGCTGTAAAACAGGCGGCTGTCACTGTGAATGGTTAAACTGAGGTGTTTCGAGCCTAAGCTGGACAATATGAGTATACCTATAAAATGACCCTTGGTGCAACCCAGAAAGGTTTCCACAGGACGACACACGTGGCTCACTTCTGTAACAAACCACCATTTCCCTTTTGTACCATAGAAGACAGTTGTGCTGAAGAGCTTTTCTTCACATCTCTCAGCCAGATAATTACACGCAGGTAGCAGGAAGCACATGCGGACCTTTGCCTGTGCCTCCACACCCCAACACCTCCACTTTGTGGTCTTCAGGACAAGATTTTGTTCTGTTTGCTGCACTGCTTTTGCAAGCTCCATGCAGTGATGCGCCCACGTGGCCACGTCGAGTAGGATTTGGGGGTGCTGGGCTGCGCTCAGCATTGGGTTCCTGCATCAGAGCTCTTTGGCTCTCGGTAAACCTCTGAAATTCTCTCCTTCCTAAGATGCACCTTTTCAGTATTCACAGAGAAGAGTACAGTCACATATTCCTCTCAAAGCCACAAGGACTTGACTAGAGCTAAAATGTCATTTATGTACATATCACAAGCGTTTTTCTAGGCACAGATGTCTTTCTGGTGCCAATATGCTGTTTATGTACTTATCTGTCACAAGCACATGTCTACATACATATGCCCTGCTGGCAGAGGCACAGAGCATTTTGAAACTCTTATTAGACTGCTAATGAATAATACGCATACAAAGGAGAAAACAGAAGGTGGATCTATCAGGAACAGCCTCTTTCTTAACTACCTTTTAATTGTAGGAGAGGAAGAAAAGAGATGAATTTTGATATGTTGGCATCTGCGAAGGCCTGCTTAGCAGCACTGAACGCCATCGTTTTAAAAGAGGATTTTTCACAGGTTTGGGTATTTGGGGGAGAGGGGGAAGGAGGGGATAGGGG